>CABPRJ010000010.1:67053-255520 GCA_902439185.1 Cinara cedri | reverse complement strand
AAAAAAAAAAAAAAAAAAAAAATCATTGTAATATGCAATCTATATAATGGAGTTCTACATTTTATAGTACCGGATTTTCATTGCATTCTCACAGCGAAAATCCAGCCTAAAAACTGTGGTGTATAATCAATTATAAATTATACAATATGCAATTATTGTGAATGAACGTAAAACGGTAGGTACTCCATTTATCTATTTCGGTGCAAAGGGAGATAGAGAATTTTTCCTGAAAAAAAGAAGAACACCTCCCAGGATAATATTATTATAATTCGTATAGCGCGTAAAATATTTAACACGGTATGACAGTGGTGTTATTATTTTTTTTTTTTTGGGGGGGGGAAGCAAGGGGAATTTGATCGCGTGTTTTAGTGTAACTTCTAGCATTGTATCATTTCAGCATTTCGGTTCATTTATTTGACATTTAGATTTAGGAAACGTAATATCAAAATACCGAAAAATTATCTGATATTAGTTTTTTGTTCGTACGCCCTCACAGATAATAGCTGAATATCTGTGGTCATATTTTAGATAATCCTGTTATCTGACCAATGTTGTCGACTTTTAACGAACATGTTTAGATTTGAAAATCGTATATATAAAATACCAGATCTGTCTGTAACTCTCTTCTTTTATCGTATGCATCTTAGCAGTTATCTCATATAAATATTTCTTATCTCTTAATCACGAATATTGTTCTTATACTTAATCAGATGAGTGCGATTGACGTACAGTAAATTATTTTCAGTCGATTTCAAATCATTTATTATCATTGAGGTATATAATAAAATATTTATATCAAGTCAATTTTAAGTTTAAGTTAAACAATTTTAAATTTCAAGTTTAAGAACGTATAAATAACAACTGTTTCAATATTAACAATGACATAAAATTTTGGGTAAACCGTTTATTTTCATTAAAGATCGTAAGTAAAATAACGTTTTAGCCATAAAGATTTGGATTTAGTACTAGTGGTTTTGAAAATTTCAACTACCGGTGTAACCAATGATATAAATGTGACGGGCATACGACTAGTCAAATGTACAGTTTAAATGTCGCGTAAATAATATTATTCTATTTTATGTTTTGAGGAAGTATAAAATCCGAAATATCTATCAGTATTAGTGATATATCGCTGTGAAAACGAGAAAAATTTTGTTTTTGGTAAGTTCTTCATCGGTCGGCAAATTCGATGAGTTTGCCCGAGTCCGCCAAATGTTGAATGACGTCTGCACTGTCGTATTGGACAACATTTTCTCGATCGATCCCTTTGAGTATCTCTCGAGTTCAGAAACGGTAGTTATGACGTCATCTGTGTTATTGTAATCGCGTGTCAAACGGGTATCACTATAACGGACAGAGAAAGAGAATAAAACCCTAATCATTATCAACATGTCTAATAATGTTTTAACCGTTCGTATAAGGATTTCTGCGTCAAATCACGGAAACGCGCACAATATGTCGGATAAGTATTAAAACGACAAAAACGACGACCCGTCAGTTTCGTTTCGAATTATTGAAAATAATTGTATACCTACAGATCAACTATACCGGGTTTTAAATATTCCCTTTGCGCGAGTTACCGTGACAGCATTATATTTTATCGGTATTAGTGACATTTTTTTTTTTATATTCCGTCAATTTTGTCGATTTAATATAAAATAAAAATAGAAATGTTCAAATCCAACAGATTCCTGAGGTTTGAGTACGTAAACCCGAGAATCATACACTTATTAATGCGACGATCGGTAGGTGCTGACCTATAATTATGGCTGTAGAAACAGGTATCTTCGCGGTTTTGTGAAATAACGCGATTGCCGTAAAAACCGTTTTACTAAAAAAACGATTTTACCGTAAAAGTGCTTTGTTCACTCGCTCGACTGTTTCGTGTTTATACTAAAACGGCATGTAATTTAACAATAGTCTAATGGCGGAGACTGGTTATAGTTTCCTAACATCAATCGATTTTAATAGAAAATCTGTTTTTAAAATAGGCCGTTTCACCGTCCCACCTTGCACTTATATTATGTACCATTAATGCGAGGGAGTTTACCAATGACGCGCTCAAAATGACCTTTTCAAAATACTATAACATTAGTTATTGCAATAACTTATTGCATATGGTTTTTAGTATTTAGGTCGCCAGTGGCCAGTCCAATAATTAAGGTGCCGATTTTATTTTTCGCAGTTTAATATTTAAAAGGAACTCGTCAAAAGCCACACTATACAATCAGGATACATGTAAATAGTCTACATAATATTTTCGGGAAAAGATGAGGCTGGGATAATATTGATCGATTAATAATAATCTTGTAATTTATTTATTTTAATTGCGAAACCGGGGGGAGGGGGAGGAATTACCGCGGAAGTAGTATTTACTTAATGAAAAGCAAAATCTAAGCCAATGACTGTAAAATATAAAATATATAAATATTTTTTGAATGAAATTATTTAAGAAAAACCCTACGTATAGTGGTCGGCAATATTTTAATCTTTAAATTTTATTTGTGTTTAAACTACGTAATGTTTCAACATAAACGTCACAATTTGTACACGTTCTAAGTAACGTAATATCATTTCGCTATGTTGCCCTAGTGTTTAATAGGCTAAGAAAGTAGGAACGGGTGTACGTACGTCTCGCTAGTCCTCCTCCCCACCGTTGACAAGCCTCAGCATTTGTACGTCAGCTATTAATGAGATAAAAACAAAAATAACTAGGAATTTCAATGCACCCTGAAGGAAAGTTTTCCTCTTTCAAACAGTATAAACAAGAAGTTCTTAATCAGATCACTCCACGTGACATGGCAGTTTTTCCTTTAGTGAAGCATATTTAAAAACAGGGTGTGCGCCGGACCCATTACTATGAAAATTAAAACCGATTGAATTATTCGTGAAGAATCAAGACTCGTTAATATCGACAATATGTTATTGATAGATTTCGAAAGTATTGGTATTAACATAATATTATTATTTTTTAGTGACTTCTAGAATATTCTCAGTAAGCAACACATTTGTTTCATACTTCACCGGTATCACATACATCATACAATTCCGTTGCTGTATTTTTAATATTTAGGACATTTATTCAATAAATTCAAGCTATTTTCCTTACTTGTAATTTGATTGAAATAAATAATTTCAAGATAAAACTACTAAATAAACACTTTAGTTGCAGTATTTTTCAATCAATGGGGAGAGTGGGCATATACCCATATTCTCCCCTGCGCACGCTATTGGCCCTAGACACGTGCCCAGGCGTCACACGGTAAATATTGTTAATTTGTTTAATATTTCGATCATAACAGTGTAATAGTATAATATGAAGACTCCATTAGTCACAGGCGTGTGTGTGTTTATGTGTATGTGTGTGTGTGTGTGTGTGTGTGTGTGTATTCACTTTAATGAAATCATTACACCCGGCGCAAATTATACGATCGGCGTCGTTCGTGATCGTTACTCGTTACAATAGTAATATAATATATTATCATAATAGTATGATATTATTATTGTTATTGTAATAATGATAATACGCCGAGACAAATTCGTGACTGGCGGCCGCCGCCGATAAAAAAAAAAAAAAAAAATCGAAAAAACGACCGCGTGACCTGTTAAATCGATTTGCATTTCGACGATTTTTACGCGCGTGGTTTTTCGCTGTCTGTGTAAAATTTAATACAGGATCGAAATGACGGGACGAAAATAATAATAATAATAATAATAATAAAAAAAAACCAATCGTACACCCGTTTTTCGCCGTATTATAATAATTCGCCGATCGGCCGCGAATATTAATAATAATATTGTTGTACGGCAATAATGACGGCGGCGGACACCCCAGTCGTTGCGGAGAAGCGGACAGCCTCGAACTTTGAGGTCGGCGAAATACCGCGCGTTTGTTCCCGGCGTAATAATTATACGCGCGGCGCGGTTCGGTCGCCCGTGTACCGGCGCCAGAAATATTAATTATTAGACAATCGTTAATTGTCAAACACATTATCCGCCGCTTTGAAAATCATTCGCCGTCCACGCCCGTAATATTCGATACGCACCGTAAACCGTACACGATTGTCGACAACAGCGTGTTGTACCCTATACGTGCGCGCGTGGGCCGGCAATGTCTTGGATGGGAGCGGAGAAAATCCGGATTTGCCGGAATCCGAAATATTTCTCTCGGGACTTATAATAATAATTTTAATCGCAGATATCTAACAAAAAAAAAATACATATCAAATGACCGTAAATAGCCTAAAAATAGCTAGAATGTATTGTTGACGATTTTACCATGTCTACAAAAGACCAATAGGAGTATTTTGTGAACACTACAGGTGTAAAACGTCTATCTTTACCGTTATAGTTACGATAATGTAAAATCGCGAAATCGTTACGTCGTAAATATCTGTTCGTTTGTTCCCGTACGTTTTCTCCAAAGAATTACGAAAACCCGCTCGCAAAATCGAGAAATAATTTCCTAAAGTACCGACTAGACAATATTCGGAATTCGACGTCAAAATTCCGGATTTATATCACATCGCTAGTCTTAGTCTTGTCCACGAAAATTGTTTTAAAAAAAATCGAGCTTTGCGCAGGTTCAGGCAGTATCTTTTCTCTTTTTTGAAATATCTCGTCCGTAGGCACCCGAAGGAGGGCTAACCGGGTACCATTTTTCCAATTTTCATCCTGCAATTAAATTTATTTAATATTTAGTTCGCTACACTATGGACTACAGAGTATATAGCTGACGATATTTCAATCGTTGCCAACAAATACCTATATTATAACATGTAGTTAATATCTAACACAACTGCAGCTCGCCGTTTTCACTCGGGACTAAAAAGTTGTCGAATTGATAACTTCATGATTGTATCACGGTATAAAAACTTAGAAACAATAGTAAAATACTACCCCATGATGTTAGTTTTAGCGCGTATTGTTTATTTTCCATATGTATAGCCCGAGGGCTTCATGAAATCTGCCGACGGCATTTCAACAACCAGGAATTTCAACGCGTCCGCGGCTTTTATTTTACCCTCGGTACCGATTGAAATTCATAGAAAAACTCAAAAACACTGTAGTTTTATGGTGTCTTTTTACTTTCCCGGAAGCGTGTGGATTAGCTCATTAGATTTTTTCGACGACATTGCGTTTTATGGTTTTAAAAGTATTAAAACCTAAAAAATAAATGACTGAATATTATCCAAAAAACCATATGTTTCGCATTTGTTCTAGTTTTTCGAGTTTGCGGATCGTATATCGGTATTAAATTTTCAATATAATATGTAACATCATTGCCGTCCGTAATTAAATACGAGTAGGTAAATTATAATATATACGGTGTGATGAGGTGTAGTGATGAGGAAACAAAAAGGGTTCGACCGAATTGTGGTGGTGTACTTGTGTGGTCACTGCAGTGGTTATAGGTATAGTCTCATTAAGCCGAGGGCAATGTTTCAAGTCGAATCTTGTTTACCGAAACCGAATCGGCGGTTAGCCTGACCCAGTTTATCACGCGATGGTCCGACCACTTTGACGTCATACGGCTACACCGGCGATGCGACAGTTGCTCAATTCGCCGATACGAATTATTTTTTTTCGCCGGAGCCCTAAAATAGTCTCTCATCTCTTGATTTTAAATTTACACGAACGACGAAAGAGTAGAATGTTGTTTATATAATGTGTTCTGGGGGTCATTCTAAATCACTGCTAATGAAATAAAAGCTCTATGAGTAGACAGACCGAACTTTTCTTTTAAACTTTGAATGTACCCAGTTACCCATCACCCAATAGTGTGATTAGTTTCTGTATAAACATAATATTTTGTAACAAAATTTACTAATTTAATTATTTATTATTTATTTTTTAGTGAACAACACAGTAAGCGAAATCTTAATCTACTGAGTATAAAATGGACTTTACTATTTCGTTAGTTTTCGGATTAGATAGGTAAAACATTAACTAGATAAATATAAAAGATAATTCATGAAATGTATCTACATATGAGTAATTCTAATTTATCAGGATAAAGATAAACGATAAATATTTATTTTAATCCCGATAAAAATAAGGATACTTTTATTTATTTAATTATTAATTATCACATTGCAGAGCTAAGACTAACCAGGAAAATGCATGGATATTTTTAACTCAATTAAGACAAATTTACTCAAAATTAAAAGTTATTTATATGAATTTAGTTAAAAAATTGTCTATGTTAAGTTATTCAGTTAAAAAATTCAAATTAAGCTAACTTCAACCTATTCTAGAATAATACATTTGTGGACGTTCAACCTCGTCCGCTTTAGGTATAGTATGTAAATTCAACTTGATTACTGTATAGAATTATTGTAATCAAGTTAATAAAATTGATAAGTTAGGAAGAATATATTCTACTGGTTGATATTATATTAATCTTTCGATGTTTACAATTTTCGAGATTTCATTCCTTTACCGCGGGGCACGAAGTCGGAAAGCAAAGCGAGCGTTTGTCTCGGAGCGTTAGATCTTTTAAAATTACGGGGCGCCCGTCTTAATATAAAACTTGAAATAAAATTAACAATGTCACTATATTATTATATCACTTGTTATTTTCAAACGAATTGTTTAAAATAATAATGAATAGTGTTTGATTAAAATTAGGAGTGAAACCTAGTAACTCAACCTAGTAATTCAGGAATAAGAAAGAATATTATTTGATGGAGGTACGATGTTGAAATTTTATTATAAATTTAATAAAACTGATGAAAAAAAGAAAAAGGAAACAGTGAACTAGGAGAGATTGATCCCTAAATCGTTCGCAAATTAGATTAAGTTTTAAAAGTCAAGTGGCCTTCAGAGTCTCAGAGGGGCTCAAACATTCGCTTAAACACTGTTTCCCCTGGACGCCAAATGGTTTAACACGGTTCTACTTTTTCAACATTTCGACCGTAGGTCTTTTGGCCTGTCGACGACGTTTCGGACGTTTTCGTATCAAATCCAAATTTTTAGATAATTTGTAATTGTTTACCTGGATAAGATAGAATATAAGTTAATAGTTATCTATATTAAGTCCGAACACTGGCGTTTGTCCATTTTGGATACAGAAAATCTCCTTGAATAAGTCCCGGGTGGTGGCAGTGGCTATAGTGTACCACACGAGTATATTATATTGTATCGAAATATTAAATATTATTATCGGAACGCCCGATAATGCCGAAAACCTGCACCAGTATAATAATCGTTTTATAATTCGATAAAGTCTAAACGCCGCGAGAGACCGGCCGCGTGTTATTATTATCGTCGTTATTATCAAAAAATATATTATTATTATATGGTAACAACAATAATAATAATGATAATAATAATTATTATTGTAATATCGGACCGGCCACGACGACGGTGTCGAGGGGGCGGAGTGCAGAGTGGGGAGGCGGTACCGGAGACGAGAAAAAACTAACGCGCGTTTCAATTAGAGGCGGCGGCGGCAACAATACGTACACGTAATACTTTTTTTTTTTTTCTATTATAACGATATAATAATAATAATAATAATAATAATAAAAAAAAAAAACATACGCGTTTTCCAGCGTAGGAGTGTCCGACCTTGTGACAGTTATAGTTCGGCTTAATGATCCGAGTTCCGAAACCGTGTGCGTATGTTATTATAATAGGTCCGACCGGTCGATATCCCCGAAATCACATCACGACCGCGGCTCTTATACGGCGGTTAAAAGACGGTTATCCACTCCCCCCCCCACACTGAATGACAAGAAACATTGACATTTAAAAAATAAAATTCTAAATACGTGTAGAAAAAAAAAAAAATCTATTTCGTAAATCGATACACGCACGCCTATTCGTTTTTGCAAAACGAACGAAAATGACCACCCAAGTGAAGAAAAAATATTTAGCATTCGCGATAAGGATACTTTTCTACAGTTTAGAACAATTGAGCTTGACTGAAATATTTCCATTGACTCTCAATGTAGCGGGTTTTTGAAAATTCTCTAATTTTTTTTTTATCGCACATTTAAAACATGCGGATTTGTTGTTCCTGAACACAATTTTCAAGATTTCCTACGGTTTTTCTATGAAATTGAAAAAAAAAAACTTGTAACAAAATAATATTGTATCGGCTTGATACCTTAGTTGGAAATGAGAAAAAAACTCAGACTAAAATTATTTCGCTCTGAATTGTTTTTTTTTATTGCAATGATTTATCGTTTCTTTCATTATTATATGATACTGAATAAATTAAACCTTATGCTCTATGTACATTTAAATTATCAGAGGTATATCTTTGGGGGTGGGGGAGCCCCGCGTTTTGACCCCTCTTGAAGAGAAAATATGTGGTTCAAAAGTCATAAATGACTTGTTATGAAGGTATAGAGAAAGAGAACATTAATTTATTCAGAGTGATTTTTTTTATCATAAATCAGCATTTATCTCGGAATGTTATCAATAAATAAAAACTACTTAAGAAGAAATTATTGATAAACTGACAAAAAAAAGAAAAAAAAAAGACGTTCACCTTTTTATTATAAATTATTCTTAATTTGTATTTATAATAATAATATAATAATATAATTATAACCTAATTCATATAGTATGTGTATTTTTTATATTATAAAATAATATTATTTTATAATATAATTAATATTATAAAATCACTTTTAGACAAATTTTAAACCATACCCCCCACCTACACAAAAAAATTTTAAATATACGTCACTGTCAATTTTTATCAGGACAAGGATTAAAGTTACGTAACAGTTTAACTATCTAGATAAAAATAAACAAACAGGACTATTTATCTAAATAAAAAAACTAATCTTGTTCATTACCTATCATAAAACAAAATGCTATGCGTAGGAAAAGTTTACCGGATTTAGTACGCATCCATATTGTTTCTAATACGGGGAATCGAGTCTATAAAGGACACTCCACGGAGCCGTAAAAATCGTCCGTTGCGTACAGGTGTCCGCTATAGAAAGGTTTAAGTGATTTTATCGTTAAATTTATTCGGCTACTTGCGTTTTCCCGATCCTCGATATTCTTCCGCGAGTTTACCAATTGGCTACTATAGTGTCGTTGCGTTAAATAATTTCCCCCCTTTTCGTTTAAACCGAACGATTTCCCCAGAACAGGCCACGAGGAACGGAGTCGAATATAACAGATTCCGAATAAGTACAACAGAATGACGACTTTTGGGTGAAATAGGTTAATAAGACGTAATCCATATTGATCCATATTGACCGCGCAGTAAACGTTTTGAACGATATAAATCGTACAGTTTGTCGGTTTTTTCGTATCATGTAGGCACTGCGAAATCGTTGTCCGTTATTGTGTGGAACGGGTAGAAACATTATAGCCAACCTCCCGTCGTAGACAGAATCCTCTATTATATGTAGACAGGTCGAAACTCATCGAAATACCAACATTTTTTGCCGGTGCCAACTGGTTATTTTGTCCGTCAAGAGAGGCGTCTGCAGTTGTATGCGGATTTATAAAAATTATTGCAGCTCGCCGTTATCGTTGACGTTGTGCGATGACGTCGCGTTCGAAAACGCTGCAAGCCGGCGCACGGTGCAATGTTGTCGTATTCGTATTAAACCCGACCGCCCACGCATGGCTCGCGGATCAGAAAACGAACGCGTTTCGAACACGCGTGGGTAGCCCCGCGACCTTTCGCGCACGGACAGCAATGTTTTTTTTTAGAATAATAACGACGGTGTATTATAATATTACGGTATTGGAGGCGTTCGGACGGTCGTGATCGGCCAATTTAGCCGATAAAACCCCCCCCGACGACGACGCGGCCGGACCGCGCATCGTACGATACGTTATCGTGTTATTGTACCGGTGTGTGTGTGTGTGTGTGTATGTGTGTGTGTGTATGTGTGTGTGTGTGCATAATGATTTTCGGTCAATTGGCATTACGAAACGCGCCGTCGCGAATATTACAACGTTATTACGTTTTGTGATCCGGTCGCGTCGCGGGGAGCGGTCCGAAGATTGTTGTTCGGACACGCGCGCCGCCGCGGCTTCTCGCGTTGACGAGACCGCCGGACGGACGCGGCGGCCCCCCCGACGCAGACGGCGTGTGTCACAAACGAGAGTATGTATCGCCGAAAAAAAAAAAAAGTGTAACGGCGACGACGCCCGGAGAGATTGTCCGTATTAGTCTCGCACTGTACACTATCCGAGGTTACGGAATATCGAACGCGGCGGCGTCGTCGTCGGTAGAAAAAAAAAAAAAACTAATAATAATAAAAATATTCCCACGATATTATATTATTATGTATTATGTTCGCGAATCGTTTTCCAGACGTTGTAAAAATCGCGCGCGAAAACGCCCAACGACAACGATTATTGGTGACGTAAAACCGCGTTAGCGGACGCGTAGATTTTCGATATCGGCGCGTCTGAATATTATCAAAAGTACACGTCGATATCGATAACGGGTCCGTTGCGACCAAACGAAATTGCGTCTTTATTCCGATCCATTCCGTTTATTCCGAGCGCGCGACGATTCCGTAATAATTTCAAATATGGCAGTCGAGAATCGACAGCTCTCCGGTAATGGCGTTACACGTATTTCATCGTATTCAGTCTCCATTTTAGACCCCGAGTTTAACGAAGAATCCATTGGTTTTACAAAGATGTTTACTCTCTTGAATTTACGTTATAACTTTTTCTACCAGAAAGTTTACAACGATTATCCAGTGGAGCGTCTTTTATGAAACGAAATGTTCTCTGGGTGATACTTAAAAAAGGTCATTTTTTGAAATTCTCATTAATATTCGAGACAATGAGTAAAACCTAGGTCTTTAGGTTAAAAAAAAAATTGAATGGCTAAAAATAAAGTTGTCATTAGCAACCGTTTTTATTTATTTGTTGTTATTATTAAGTTTTTATGATTTAAATATTTTTTTAAACAATCACTGTTGTCATGGAAACGCACATTTTTGTAATCATTTTACCTTAGTATATTGTATTGTTGACAAAGCATCACTATCAACTGAACTCCGTTCAGAATCGTTTTTTCGTTAGCAATGGTTTATCGTTGCTTACAGACATACACTAAATTTCCGTCTGTACCCTACCTTCCCAACTCCCTACCTGCAACAAATATTGTTGTGCATCATTAATATCGGTTAAAATTCGAGAAAAAAAAACAATTTTACATTCCGAGAAGATCAAAGAAACCGTTACGATTTTACTCGGTATGAAATGTAGTCGTTTTTTTTTATCTCTTGAAAAACGCTTTTCGGATTAGTTCCGATTTTTCCATGCCGTATACGCTTTAAAAGTTTCGGATTATTTTTACCGGATGATAAAATTTTAATTGAATACAATTTCTAGATACCCGTAAGTATTGTTCCATACAATTAAAAACAAAAAGAAATCAGTACGGAAAACTCATTCTGCGAACGTGAAAAACAATAAACGCGTAGAATTTTAAATGAATTCGGTAATTCATACTGTACTATGCGCTTTCGTGTAGAAACACTAGAAACTTAAATAAATTAAATTTAGATATTTTTCGAATAACGTATCTGAACTCATATTTAGAAACACATAACAACGTAACGCATTCGTTGCATTCTTAATGCCGCGATAACGCAAATCTAGCCCGAAAACAGCGTGCAAATATAATGTGCAGTCATTGTAAATTAACGATTTATAAGGCACGGTGAAAATAATATAATATTTAAAATAGTACTCTCGATTTTGGTTAAGTATTTTATCGAAAAACTCCTTTGGCAAATAAGACAAATATCATTGTGATTTCAGACTTTGGTACCATCACGATTTCATTGATATTGCGATCACTCGGAATGGAACGAATCCGAGAAAGCGAGAGCTCACCAATTCCAGACATAGACGTACACACAGGGTGTGCCAGGTGTACTACGGGGGGGAAAAAAAACTATCCATCTTGGGATTAACGAGTATTTAATTAAATGCTAACACGTGACGTATGAAAAATTATTGTCATAAAGTAACCAATAATAAATCAAACCAACTGGCAAGTGACAACCACTAACTATGATAATACTTATCGCTGTCATAGGTAACCCGAGTTGGGTTCAAAGTTTATCGTAATAGTGATAATATTGATTTTATTTTAAATTTTTTAGATAGGTAATAATTTGCCATTAAAAGATATCGGAACATTTTTTTTTTTTTTTTATTGCCATCTATATATTGTTGAGAATTTAATAATGTTTTCGTGAAACATGGGTACCTTTGTGGCGAACAATAATATTTTCAATTAATTGATCTATTGCATTCACTATCTTATTATGGCCACTTAAAGAATAACGGCCCATTTCTTTTATGGCATACCCTACGATAAAAATCGCGCGCACACCCACGTTGCCAGTCGCCGGAATAATAGTACAAGAATAATATTATTACGGTATACACGGTCAAACACTTAAGCGTGTTGTACGTTCATAATTATTGTTTTACGACGTCGATTCGCGGACCTGATGATGCCCATAATCGTTTGCAGTATAATAATAGTAAATTGAAGAAAACTGAGATACGTACAATAACCTCCCCTGGAAATACTTTCCGCTACTCAAATTACCCATGTTTGTAAGCTCCATTACAGAGCCGACAAAGTTTTTTTTTTTCAATTTGATTTTTTTTAAATAATACTATAAAATCGATGTAATCGTAACACGATATTATGCAGGGTAATACTATCAGTGTGCGTGTGTGATTATACAGTTGACCTGGTTACGATGGACACAAAAAAAAAAGTGCACACGGGTCCGCGATTCGCGGGGAAAATACTATACTTACAATGTTATTTTTATAGTCGGCCCGTCCGACAAGTGATTCATTGACAACCGGTTGACCTCTGAGACCTTCAACTTTTTTTTTTTTTAAGTACACAATATATTATTATTATTAGATCGCTCGCGCGGACCTTGCGCTGCTCCAGCACCGGACCCCGCACGATTATTTAGAACGTATAGGTATACACTTAAAACGGGTAAGGCACCTGCAGCCTACGATAATAATGATATTATACGAAACAAAAAAAAAAAATCCCAATAAACGATTTACAAAAGATATTAATCACCTTGTTTTCGGAGTTTCGCTAGGGCGTGCATATCCACAAGTTTTAAATGAGTTGATACCGTTCACAGGTAGGCTATTATATATAGGTGGGTATGGTTGAATAGTTGCATACATAGGATGCAACTATTAAGTAATATTTAGTATTTATATACTGAGTGCAACGATGAATCATTGCACACGAAAAACTATTCTGAGCGCAGTATTATTAATCGTATTTACTCCATTGTTGCTAAGATGACCAAAACAAAAAAATCCTACAAAAAATTGACAAAAACGTCAATAAACGTTTTAAATAAAGTACCACGGTTAAAAATTCAGCTCTTTTTGAAGTACTGCATACTTAAAAGATTCAGAGCAAACTTCAAAGCCTAACTAAAAAAATTTTTATAAAAAATTTGTTGAAAAAATAATTGGGAATTTCGAAAACATGTTGAAATAGAAAAACCGCAACTTTGTAGGTACGACATGAAAAAAGCATGCAATTTTACTAATTTAAAAACTATTTTCTTCACTACCACTGAGAATTTAACATAGTGTAGTTAATGGTGGCCAAAAGTCAGTGATCCGATTTACACGATTAGAAAGAAAAAATCGAAATTTTACATTTTCGGGATTTTTTTAGGTTTTACTTAATTTTATGTCAAAATTGTTTTAGTCGAGATTTGTCTTTAGTGGTCAAAACAAAAACTAATGAATTTTTTTTTTATAAGCATTTTAAGTTCAAATTCTGACGAAAACCGTAAAACTCACGGCATTTCAAAACATGTTTAACCGAATTTAGCATAGAAATCAGAATCGTATTTCGTTAGCAGTGATTTTTTTTTCAGTTTTTGCGAGTCGTAATCGTATTATTGACTGATATGATTTCTTTCAAAATATTTTTATCGATCGCCATTTTAATAGTTATTATAAGAAAAAATCTCCTCAATTATAGAGCGATTCACTTCATGAACCAGTGATTTTATCGCAAGATTTTAAATTAATTTGATTCATGTTTTTTTTTTTACCAATCGTTATGGAAGTTTTTAACATTCCCTACACATTCGGTCTAAATTTTATTTTAAACTGTTATAGTTCATAAACAGTAAATCGGATATAAGTGTTTTAACAATATATCCACATTTTAGAAAAATATTTTCTATCCAAATGTATGTTCAAAAGTATGTACTCATTTAAGGTGCACGAAGTCGGGGTAACAAATTAAAAACAATTTTAAAACAGAGATTAAACGATTCCATAATGATATTGAATTGTTTAAAACAATGGAAATCGAATTCATTAGAAATTCTCTGCGCGAGAATTGGTATTTCACGATACGTGGATCACCCTGTATGTACCTCCCCCGTGAGGTACCTCTCTATTTCTGAATGTCACACGTTCTCGGCATTATTATAGATTACTGGCGCTACAAGATAAGGCGGTATAGATCGACACCAAGCGATAAAAAGTAGATCGCACGCAACGACAATACGGTGCCCTTGTTATTCGGCACAGTCGATTCAATGACTAATCGGTTCAAAAAGGAAATGGGTGCGACACGACCGAGAAAATACACAGTTTTTATTTGCCGCATAGAGTTGTCGTAAAAAAAAAAAGCGGTAATTTTCGGAATATTATTATGTTTATCTCGTGGTCGTATTACTGCAGAATAGTAGTACATTATCGTTTTGTTGGCCGATAAAGCGTCCGCGACACTACGTCGTTTTATTGTTTGCTATTGTCTGTCTGTCTGTCTGTCTCTCACTCTCTCTCTCTCTATAGCTGTCTTTCCGTAATGCGAGTTGTGTTTTTTTTTTTTTTTTTTCATAAACGTTCGCTAATGCAGTTGTAGGTAATCCTCGTGTCTTCTGACATGTTTTATTATCTAATATTGTATTGCGAGTATGCAGTGGAGCGACGCGTACTATTTATTCGATTTAATCCACGAAGGGCGTACAATTGCAATTGGCGAATACTTCATTTACCCGGGTCTTTGCCGCAGCCGTACCGCTTTCAAGTGATCCGACTCGACGATCGTCTCTAGGTGCAATCATTACTGAGGAAAAAACAAAATGCGTAAAAACGCGACGTGCGGCCGTACGAAATTCGCCTAGGCCCGTTACGCGAACGGGAATTGCCCGGCGCGCGCGTGTGTGTGTGGGAGGGGGGGGGGGTGCGTGCGATTGAGCGAATCCGGTTCCGTCGGTCCCGTCCTCCGTACGGCGCGTTCCCGGACGTGCCGCCCGTCCGGAGCCCGCGCCGCGAAAACACCGCGCCGCGAAAACACCGCGCCGCGCGCCGAGTGCGACGGCGCGAAACGGCGGGCGAAACGAAATCCCGGACGCGCTCCCGGACGAGAACGGGAGTTTTGCGGGAGCCGGCGCGCGGCGGCCAACACCGGTAGCAGCTGGCGGTTGCGTAACATTATTATTATTAAACGCCGCGAGTCCGCTTGTACTTTGCGTCCGCGACCCGGCGTCGCCGCCGGTTTACGTATAAGGAGATAGTCGACCGCCGCCGCCGCGAGAAGTGGACCGCGCAAGGTCGCCCACCGATCGCTGACGCGCGACAGTCCCCGCCGCGTGTTACCGATATTATAATTAGCGGTCGTGTGTGCGCGCACCGGACGCGCTAATGGGAATCGGCGACGGCGCGTGTTACGTTCGGCGCGACGCGAATGCCGCGCGAATTCGCAGGGACGGATTTCGGTTTGCAACGCGCACGGCGCGTTTTCGAGTCCTTTGGCGGACGGCGTTCCGTCGTCGAACCGCGAACCCCGCGAAAGAATAATCCAATCTAAATTTTGCAGAAAAAAAAAAAAAAAAATTGTTCGAAACATGTCGCCTTTTCATTGCGATTAAGACATTTACAATCCAAACGAAATAGTTCTAACGTATCACCGCCGGTAATGTACCCGAAGGACGAAAACACCAAAGTCCGCCGAGTACAATTGTTACGGTATCAATTGAAACGAATAAAACCGATGAAATGTGAACGATTTTTTTCAAATTTTACGAAAAATAATGGCCGTTGTCGCGATGAGTTGCTACTTATTTACGCGGTTGTCACGACAAATATTCTATTGATTTTAATACGACGGTCTTTTTATCGATTTCCCGTCATAATTATTGTTTAAGTAAAATTAATTTCGAAACATTTTTCAGATAAAGTACCATCATGCGAAAAGTCCGGATCTTTTAAAACGCACTCGGTTTTTCAACGGCGACAAGTTAAAAAAAAAAAAAATATTAATATTTTTCGAAAAAAAAAAAACAACACGTCTTTGTAAAACTAATATAATAAATCTCTTTTTTCGTCCTCTCTATAATGGAAAACTCTAACAAACACCGTGTTGGTCCCAAGCGATTCCGTAATAGAGAAGTTTTACTGTATAAAGTATATACAGCTCCTTTGTTAGACTTAGAATCCGAAAATCATTATAAATACCTCAAAAAACTGCACTTGCCCCGAGGGACCTAAATGGTATGCCGGTATTTGAGGTTTCGAAATAAAAACCTTTGTGATGGAAAATGTAATGAGTTGAGGGATTTTCGTGGAAAACTCCCGAACTACAAGTCCACGAGAGCTGACACGCGAAGGTATCGATTTCGATAATAGTTACTGAACAGAGTTGACTTTCCCATCCGAAATGTTAATACAATTTTTGTCTTTAAACAGTTTAAAATCAACAACAGTTTTATCAACCGCCGTCGTTTGGCGCGGAACATGGTATTATGTGATTGCGGCGTAACCGCATACATTTATTTTACCGCATGCGGCGACACCGGTTCGTACCGGGTATGAAATCCCCGCCTCTAATGATATAATAATAATAATAATAATAATATTATTATGATGATAAATTGGTGATTTTTTTTTTTTTTTCTATTCCGTCGCCGCGGTAATTCATCACGACGAAATTTCGCGTTGTGACCGGCGCCCACCGCAAGTGAAGCCCGCCTGCTGCGAACACATTAAGTCTCCTTCGCCAGTATTGGTATACTCGGTTCCTATACACGCTTTTGATTATTAACCTACACAGTGGTCTGCCCGTGCGCACGGTAGCCGCCGATCTTTATACCAGACCACACGCCGCAGAAAAAAAAAAAAAAATAAAAAAACCGCAAACAAATTTCGTTCCGTTTTCCGATTTGCCGACAGTCTTTACACGGTTAAAATCAAACACGCCTGCATATATCCGCATTTCCGTATATTATAAAATATTCTAGAGACGTACATCCATCGAAAAATCCATCGCAAGCTTAAAATTCAAACCGATGTTAATAATATTTCGCGAGTAATTGTCGAGCATTTCCAATACCGTTTCCGCGTTATTCGTCCACAGCTTCGCCACAACGAGCTTTCGAATTTTCCCACTTATTATCGCCGTATTCTTGCATGTTTTCTATTTGTTGTTCATATTTCGACAAATCGTTTAAAGCGAGGGTGTAATAAAGTCTCCCTTCTTATTTACGGTAAATTTATCCATTCCCATTAATTTGAGTCTTCGAAGGCCGTGTGGACACTTTATTGTTACTATAGGTTTTTTTTTTAATGATATTTTAAAAACTCGAATTGGTTCAATAAAAAATGAACTCTTCGATACCTACCTAATGAATTATGCACAATCAGACACTGTTTTAGTTTATTTTTAGGATAATGTTTAGGGGAGGAATTGCAGTTTATTTTTACATCACATAATCATAACATTTATGTATCAACAAATGTTTGTGAGAGAAAAATATATTGGAAGTATTTTCTCCATGACGGTGTTCTCTAAAAGTTTAGTTGGATTAAGTATTAGTTCTCGGAAACGACCCTCAAATTTCGGTAAATATAGTCCCTCCGCCCTCGAAGTTTTTTCCACTTTAACCATTGGTTCGGTATAATTTTTAAGCGGATTCCTCTCAAATCTGCGCAACGAAAATTGTTGTTTGTCGCCCTCTGTATTTTTCTCCGGTACACAAATCTCTTTGCCATTAATCTTATACATGTATATACGTATACGATTACCGCGGTTCGAAATAATATATTTCGAACGCTTATACACCCGCAGCAGTTAGACGTAATAATATTATTTACGTGCCGAGGAAAGTAGGTAGGTACTATACACGACGGATTGCCGCAACTCGTTAAAAAAAAAAAAAAAAAACGGTCGTGAGTCATTTATACCGGGGAAAAAAACGGGTAAAAACGGCAACGAAAATATCGTAGGTCTCGTATTACGAGATAAAAACGTGTATATTATTATGGCATATATTAAACTATCCAAACGCGTGGGTTTTACAGCACTCTCGATCGTTGAAAGAGTTCGCATACCAAGACTCTGGTATATTATAGTCTAAACTTTAAATCGTCGACGATAATTTACCGAAAACGCGATATTATTTATCGCTCTATATCGCTCTACATTTACAATAATAATAATAATAATAATATTGTACCGATCATTATGGTAGTCCCGCCATCGTCGCGTTGTCGTACAATACACGACGTTTTTTTTCGACCGAAATCTCTTTTTCACGGTTACTATGTCGTAGCCGCCATAACAATCAAAATATAAGTTATACCCAAGTAAGGCAATTGCACGCGAGTGTAATGATAAGTACGGCTGTCTCGGTGTAACATAACATACGATGCCGATTTTATCGTTTGGTTTCCGATTGGTCGGATCGCTGCCTCCGTCGTTATCATTATAATTTATCGCCCTCCTTTGAGAAAATCGTCCGAATCGAGTTCTGAAAACAACTGTGCGATATGAGAGTATTCGGAACCGATCGTTTTCTTTCGTCGACAAATTTACGGCTGAACGTCCAAAATGCGTCATATTGCTGTGCCTCGTTCTACAAGCATAATATCAAATAAGTATAGCTACACTGTACTTAATATAAATATCATGCAGTTGCACAGCTAAAGGGGAGAGGCTGGGGAACCATAATAACTCAATGGGCCGTGTTTCGGTACGTATATATACTGTTTTACGATTTTACGTTTCCAGTCGTTTCTACCACCGAAGAAAGTACGTTTTTTTAAATTGAACCGTATGAAAACATATTAAAAGAGGAGCGCTATGTAAACAAATAGACCACGTAGGTCAGCCACAGCTAATATACATAATATATATAGAGAAAAAAAAAAATGAGACATTGATCAAAATGATATAATTACTGTTTTTGTTCAAAATTATCTTAAGAAAATACAGTTGTCAGAGTGGTGTAATAATTATATAGTCACAAGATATGCCAAGACAATTGTACATATTATTATATTAACATTTCGTTATCAAATTTTAATTATCATTTTTGTTTAAAATATATTATTAATAAAAACAGTTATGTAAAAAATTGTAGAGGGGACTTGAACTTCTCAAATTTCCCTTACTTACGCCCATAATTAAAGCAAAAAATATATTTAAAAAAAAAAAAACTTGTACGTAAACAGCTTTTTACTAAGACTAACAATAATAGTGTTAAGCTTAAGACTATGTAAGAAATTTGCCCCAGTAAGCCTTGTTTAGTCTTGGAGATTCGAACACCGTTTAGATGTAAGACCACTTGGTTACAAAAAAGAGTACCCGTTTTATTTAAAAAAAAATGTGTTATAAATTAAAAATCTTTGGCATGTTTAAAGTGACAGATTAGTTGATGAAAACTACGGCTGAATTGCGGTAACGGAAATAATCAATTTTTCTAATTAATTAGGTACTCTATAATTCGTAAGTAGATTATAATATTATGTCCTCAAATCACACTAAAAATACAATCGCGAATCGTGACGTACCTTTACCGCCATAATTTCGGTCAATAATTATAATTTGATTTATTCATTCTTTTGGGTTTTTTTTCATCGATTTTGATATGTTCACGTTGTGTGTTGTCGTATATTCGTGTAATAGTACTCAAAGATGGGAAACACCTTAAACGGGAAATTTAAGATTTTCAAATATTCCACAAATTTGAATAGAAATTTAAATAAAACATTTGTTTTTTCAAAAAACACTAATTTCAAATTTACGAGTTATAACAGTTTTAATTTCCCTACACATTCGGTTTAAACTTTAAACCGTCAAAACTCATAAACGGTAAATCCGATATTAGTGTTTGTGCGTATCAAAATGTTCAGACGAATATTCAATATTCTAATTTGTGTCCGAAAGGAATGGGGGGGGGGGGNGGGGGGGTGGTGGGTTTCTACTCGAAAATCAAAAGTACGTGTTTATTTAAAACGCCAGCGGATAGTGACGGGTCCCGGAATTGAAAATATTTTCAAAATACAAGGTTAATAACGATTAAAACGAACAAAACAAACGGAATCCTCGAATCGTCCGGGTAAAATCGCCGGTTACGCGATAAGCGGATCGTAACAGTTACGGAAAAGCCGGAGGGGGGAGGGGAGGAAGGGGCGTATCATGTCCCCTCGCACCCTCCCCCCCCCCGAGGAACGCCCCCGCGCCGCCGATATTGTAATCTGTTTTCGTCGGCGAGAACCGTCGTACCCGAACCGCCTCTGTGCCCGTACCCGCGGCGGGCCGTTACGAAACGTCCGAGCCCGCGGGCATCATCCCGCAACAATCGAATATTGCGCGTTACGACGTTGTTGTTATCGTTGTCGAGCCCCGGACGGAACAATGTCCGCTGACCACCTCCGCCCGTTCGCCGCGCACAATAACAAACGCGCGCGTCATTAATCACCGTAACAACAATAGCGGTAACCGCGTTCCGGATCGGAATGCGGGCCGCGCGATCGTAATCGCACGTTGGTGCCGCGGAGTAGTTTCCGGTCTTCCACGCGCGGCGCGGATACACGGCGCGATTATTTATTTTTTTTTTCTACGGTTCGCGGATATTGCAATGACGGGCGCGTCTCGGCGCAGCGGTTTTTTAGCGACACCCGCGGTCGCCCGTGCGCGCGGTTCGGCGAGTAGCGGACCGTTTTGCCGCGATGCGCCGTTCGCCGTACCGCGACGGGTCCGGCCGGGACGACCGCGGCGTCGGAGCTACGGGCGGCCGCGGAATAGCGGCTATGAGGCGATTGGCGCGCGGACGACACGGCCCCTTCCGTTGGCCGCAGTTTTCTTTTTCCTATACACACGAACACCGTCCGCAGGCGATCCGTCTTACGCGCCGCTTGTCAACCGTTGAAATTCGCGGACACGATATTCAGCGGTTACGTTTTGTTGTACGCAAACAAATTTATTCGGCGTTTTCGGGAGGGGTGGGGGCGCGCCGAAGACTTCTCGCGACCGCCGCGGTTTCGCCCGCGTCCACGATCCTCCCGCCGTCCCCGAATCGACCCCCCGATCACGCGGCCCGCAAAGCCCTTAATCCGGTTCCGTTTCGCGCGACGCACGATCGTCGGCGTGGACCGCGCTTAACGCACGGCGGCCGCATAATAAACAATAGCGACGATATCGTTGATTTGCAGTTTGTATTGAAAAACCGTTCGACGACAGCGATATAATATTTCGCTCGCCGCGCGCACGCACGTCACCGCTGTCGGTGACTAATCGACGTGTCGTCGTAACAATAACGGCCCCGCCGCCAATACGCGCGTTTCGTCGTGGGCGCGCCGTTGCGCATTTATTTTCTCCGCCAATGGTCCAGTATTTTGCCCAGAGTTATTATGTGTTCGAACCGAAGTGGATCAATTAAAAAAAAAATAATAACGAACAAATACGTTCGATCGAAATCGTAATGTACGAAACGGTCAGCGGTGCTCGACCGCATGTGGGAAGGCTACACTATACAGTGTAAGTACCATTTCATTGTTAACGGATATTATTAACGTCTCTCGTGTTTCGAGAACGGAACTTTCGTTTACATGCCTTGCGCATTGTGTATTGATTGAATATTAATAAAAAAAAAAAAAAAAACACACACGAGCAGCACTAACAACTCACTGGTCGAGTTTTCCCCCAGCCGATTTGTAACCGTTACAATAGTTCGATTTTAATTTTTTAATGCTAAGAAATTGAATGAAAAAAGTCTTATCGAAATAAGATCCTAAAATAGTTCCCGAAATTTTCGCTCACATACGAAAATACAGCGGGGTCAGGGATTGAAAGTTCAAACCTTCTAAATAAACATCCTCGGAAACAATTTTACTAAAATATCTTTTTTATTTATGTATAAACATTTTTGGTAACTCACTTTTGTGAAGATGTAAGGATATTTAAAACTCCCGAAATTTCCTGCGAAAACGTGAAATCTTACTATAGGGAGTTAAAAATTTAAACCTCAAAAAGTCATATCTTTTATGCCTACGAATTCTATAAATAAAATTGCATCCCCTTGCTTTATTTTAGCGGTCTGTAGGGGTGGAGTTCAAATGTAAAAAAAAACTCCATTCTCCCGTAATAACACAGTGTTCATATTGAAAATTAAATCAACATTTTATAACTTCAATTTACCTATGAACAAAAATCAAATTTTCGAATTTGAGATTTTTTTTTCTCCGGAAGAAGCCACTAAAAGTCTCTAAATTGACCAGAAAAAAATTATATAAAACACACACAATGCAGCGTTTTCATTTCCGAAAATACTTTTATTTTTTTTTTTTAATCAAAATAGATATTTTTGATTGGGACGAAAACCATAATAATATCAATGATTTTATCGTTGTCGAACTGTTATTTTGTTAGGAAATATTAATTTTTCGAAATGTATTGTATTATTTACTCAGATTTATACAATAATGTTTATTGGCTAAAGGCCGGATTTAAAATTGCTCGAGATAATATTTTAAATTACCTAAATTTAATAATTATATTATTATATTCGATGTATGTATACGTATGCACTTAAACTAACGAAATGGGCGAGAAATGCTGAAAAAATGCTCTTAAAATGAAAAATAAAAGTTTCGATATTTTGAAAATATTTTTCATACGAAACGAGTTATGTGGTACTCGAAAAGCATTTTTATAGAACATCGCCTCAAAAAATACACGTTAAAAATTCGGGCCTTACTAATGGCCAACAAAATTGTTGGTTGCGCGTGGATATCCGCGAAGAAATCTGTCGGCTTTATTGTTCCCTGTCATGTCCATGAATGCAATGTAATATACGAACTATAATATTAATTTTACTATAATTATTTATTATTCACGTCAAACGTCAAACGCAAATTCTTATATGCCTACAAAGTTCGAAAGTTCGCGAAACAACAAAAGCTAACAAATAACTTTACTATAACGAATTTCTTTGGACGAGTTGCCGACTATAATGTAAATTACGGTGACGGGGAAAAAATAATTTATTAGACGAGGATTTTTTTTTTCTCTGCTTTTAGTTTTAAGTATATTTTTCATATTGTACGCTTTTGCGTCCCTGTTCCAATTTTTTTTTTCTCCGTTTCACGAACACATCTCGGTAAAAATTTATTCTCCCGGCGACGACGATCGGAATACCTACCGATCGCACGCCTCCGGACCGGTTTCGCGGTTCGCGCGCGGATACTTACCCGTATTATACACGATAGTGTATAATTATAACAAAATATTTAATACATAGTTAATTTTTTTTTTGTTATTATTATCGTACCGTACGGTACCGTTCAACCGTTGCCGAGGCTACTGATGCCGATCGGGTGTACACGAACGCGATTGGAATGCTAATAGAAACCCTCTACCGGCCGCGTAAACGTTTCTGCCTGTAATATTATAGCGTTACACGTCTCGCGGACGGGGAAAAATAATAATAATTGTAACGTTATTATCGTCGTGCTATTACAATTACAATTGCGAAATCAGAATTGCACGGCATTAGATTTAACGTGTACACGGACAGTGTTGTGTTTCGTCTACACGGATTTATCTCTATACAGATATACTTTTATATCTTTTACCGTATCTAGATAAATGAGTAATAACGGTCAACTGAGCCGTAGCCCGAGATAAATAATCGAATCATTCAGATAAATTTTTTTAAACCGTAGTAATTGTCGAATTTTACCCGAAATGGGAGACGATTGCGTTGTACTGTGTCTGCTATAATATTACGCGTATCTTTTTTCGGTTCGCTGTGGATTAAAAGAGCATAACCCTAGGCATTCGAGTTTTTTTTTTTAGTGAATTGAAGTGATAAAATGTTGATTGAATTTTAATATGAGAATTTAACCACGTTGCTGGTGGGTGTTTTTAAGCCTTTTACGACCCTGTATGCCTCTAAATAGAGCACGGGGGATGACATTGTGTGTGTGTGTGTATTGTTTTAGTATTAAAAATGTGCCTTATTGTAGTTTAAACTTTCAACTTCCTCCCCGAAAATTTGTATTTTCAAATAGTCAGATATCTCATTTTCACAGGAAATTGTGAATTTCCCTTAATCCTTTAAAATACGCCCTTACAGACCCACGAAAGTAAGTAATTCGGCTAAAATGTGTTTATATAAATATAATTTTTGTCAAGGATGTGTCTTAAGAAGGTTCAAACTTCTAACGTCCGATCCCACCATCGGCTTGTTTGCTATCAAAAATCTCGAGAACCACTTACCTATTTTGATGACTTTTTAGTTAGATTTATTATTATTATAAAAAAAAAAAAAAAATAAACGGATATATTTCACACACGATAGGCCACTGTTGTAGATGAGAGATTGGGAAGGTAGAGGGGAAATTTAATGTAGACGTGTACGCAAAGATTAATCGTTGCGAATGAAAAATGATTCTGAGCGGAGTTCGGTTATACAAGTTTTGACCGCCGTAATATTTACGATTTGAAAATAATATATTTCGATTATTTTTCCGGTTTTTCTTATTTATTCAAATCAAACAAATTCTCGAACAATATATCAATTAGGTAGGTTAAATATTTTTTAAGAAAATTTACTAGAGTTGAAAATCAGAGAAAAATTCCTGGTAGAAAAGTTGTTCACGGGAAAAAAAATAAACATAATGATAAAACCAATACATTTCTTTCTTCTCACAATCTAAAATTACAAAAATTAATAAAAAAAAATTCACGTAGGCCAAAAGAATAATGTGGATAGAAGTTATATTAGGGAAATTGTGGAGTAGTTAGGTGGATATATAACGGCCGTTGATGTGGAGAGTGAAAATTATTGCAGTAGCATTACAAGTCGACCACACTTATGCGTGCATATTATATAAGATAAAAAAAAAATGATAAGGATAAGAGGAGAAACAATTCGCAAGGGTTCTTTACTTTAATATCCATGCATATGAAAATAATATTATGCGTTTGAATTTTGTGTTTAATACACTTATAATTTATTATCATCACACACAATATATTTCACAATCAATTATTATCTTATTGACTATATGATAATATTTACACGACTTTCTAAATCTAAAACACGTGTTTAGGTAGGTACATCAAAATATCAAAATTAAATGCTAAATCAACAATTCAACAACTATATTATAATTCAAAATTTACAATAATAATAATAATAATATTACACATGCGTATTGTATAAAATATATTTACATATATAGCGAACACCGTACAAAAATTACATATTTTCTGACCGAGTAAAAAACAATTATTACAAAATATAAATAAAAATACTTTCGTTGGATTCGGGCAAAAAATAAAACCGACAATAGAAGAATTGCGACTTCCTTAAAAATGTTAAAATGCAAAAATTTAAATTCTAAATATCAAAGATTATCGAAATCTAATATACATTTAAAAAAAAAAAAGTGCCTATAGTCTCTTACATGCGGGGTCGTAGTTTGTACTTAAAACTCCTAATATATATGTATGTACATTTCGAAATAAATTTACTTATGGAACTTGAAACGGTTTTTTTTCACTACCTATATAATAATATAGTCCACGAGTAATATTTTTGAGATCGACATGAGGATTATTATAATATTATTTACAGAAAAAGTCGCTAAAGTCCATACATCTAATATACGACCAGCATATTGCATACGAAAAAAATAAACACCCAGAAGAAAATCATCAGAAAATATTATATAGCGGATCACAATACTATATACGAACAGCGTCAAAATCGGTTTCGTTTTAGCAATTTATCTTCAAAAATATGATGCGAGTATGTATAGCGATTTTTCGACACTTAGTGGTTATTTTCACTCCGATATTATTTTATGCATTATTGTTTTTATGATAGATTATAATGTTGATTATGATAGTACACCAATATATTCTTAATGATATTGATAACCAAGGTATACTAACGTTATTAGCAATACAAATCCAAATTGTCTGTAGTTTTTTAACGCTTATAATATTATCTATGTAATATCTACTTTTTTATTATTATAATTTTTTTTTTTGAAAATCTAATTATCTTTATCTATTGAAACTCTATTTATCTTTACCTAAATTTTACAATAGTTTAAAAATGTACCTGTATTAAAAAAAAAAAAAAACATACATTTTACCGATTGGTTGATCTTTTTTTTTTTTATCAGAGATCATAAATTATCCTCTATGCAGTTTAAGCTTTACCTAAAAATTCAAATTTATACGCTATTCAATAATTTATAAATATTTTTTTAATCCGATGTCAATAAAACTCGATAAATCAAAAGGACGGACAATAAAACAAATAGGACGTGAAAATAACAACTGCCTTTTTGGAAATTATGATTGTTATTTTATTTGTATAAGTCGCGTGTGATGTCGTGCCAAATCCCAAAACGGATTATTTAAAAAACCCGCGCAGTACGATAAATGTAACCGTCGCGTCGTTGACGGGTGTCACATCCGTTTATTATTATTATTATTATTATTTTTTTTGATAACCGCGCGCCCGGGATTTTAATTTAGATTAATTTCTAACAGAAACAACAATGGAAACGACCGAGCACGTTTTGACCCCAAAGCCACGAGCGGCAGAATAATTTTTTTCCACGACATGTCGAAACTGTATTTTTTATTATTACAATACTTAGGTATACTTAATCGTAATTAAAAATTGATCTATGCATAGTGCACACACACACACAATAAACGGTACATTGGATGTCGTCAGTGTGCATGTATTATAAGCTATTATCTTAATTAAATTCCAAATCGATATATACGACATCATAATGAATATTATAATGTGTTACAAGGTGATCGCTTTTGAAATTGGCGAATCGTTATAATAGCAAAACGGTTCGTAATATTTTTAATTTATAATAATATATCGCTCGGGAGTGGCGGGGGGTTCGGGGAGGGGAGGGAAAGAAACTACCACTCCTCGCAACGGCCAGTATAGCGAATTGCAACGGGGCTTCCGAGTAAACATAATATTATTATCATTATTATTATTACGGTCGGTGCGGACCAAGGACTTATCGAGGTTGAAATGTGGGCGACGACGACGACCGTTCGAAATTGTAACCGGCGAAAGAATAATATTTTCGATGTTGTTGTTGTGAGGTCCGGTATAAACGGGTTTTTTTTTTCTTTCAAGCCAACGACGACGATATTATGAACGTGGTGGAAATGGAAAGTGTTTTTGACCGGAACAACAATGCGGACGGTCGGGCAACGGAATGGCGCAAAACGACATCATAATAATGTTATTGAAATGTACACATTAGTAGCTGAAACACTTGTCGTCGTCAGTCGGCGAGAACACCTCTTCCATTTTTTCCAATTTGATCAGGTCGTCTTCGAAACACAGTTTACAGCTAAAACACATAATAGGCCGTAAGATATAAGGTCCGAAGTATATGGAATATTGTATATTATATAATTTTTCCCGTAGAGATCCCGTTATTAGTATATTATAATTTAATAAAAGAGCGGCCGGGATGTGAGCGAGCCGTGCTTGGCAGAACATGATCAATACGGTTTTTTGTGTGACAAAAGAGTAGTAAGCCTGAGTAAAATAGAGTTAGATTTTGCTCACTGTGTGTCCACTAGAAGTCTAGAAAATAAATATCTATTACACAACTATTGAATTAGTAGATTTTGTAACAAAGTATTATATTTTATACGCGAAATACTCTCACTGGTGTGTAGAAAGGTAACTGGAGAATATCTAAAATTTAAGGGGACGATTGAGTGAATTTGCTCAAAGGAAAATGAGTGGACTCGCAGTAAAATTTCACTAAAAAATGCCTTGCGGACCAATGAAAACAAATTTAATTTTTGAACTGCAAAAAAAAGACAATTTTTCATCGCTTGGAGCACCCAATAGATTTTAGAACATTTGAGTTGTTACATAGGCTTTTATAATACTACGTCATTTTACTCGAGTTTGGTCGTCCGGCCAGAGGGATCGTCATCACAGGCCTTTCCTCGCTTCGGTGGTATGGCTTCGTACAGACTATTCTCCACGATAACGACGGATGAGGCGGTCGCAGCCGTGTTGTCGGGGGCTTTCGATCTGGACGCAGAAGAATTGATTTTCCTGTGATGCAAAAAAAAAAGAAAATCTAGTTAACATTTTTGACTATACCATAATATTTTACCAAACAATGGTGGCACTCACCCCGCCGGGAATCGCACTCTGGTGGACGACAGGTTGGACCTGTTGAAAGTCGTGATCCAGTTGCTCTGACTCCTGCGAATAATAATAATATACGTTCGTTAATAAAACTGGTTTGAACAAACGAATTATAAACCTAATATTAAAAAAAAAAAAAAAAAATAAAACCACACCATATTATGATAATATATCGGGTTTTTATTATAAAATATTATGTTTACATGTTTTCCATATCGTCTTTTAGCGGCGTTGTCGACGTGCTCGATATACACGACAGGTAAAGGCCGTTCCTGCGACAGAACAATAACAATTAGACGATGCGATGGTTTATAATTATTTTAACGTAAAAAAATAGTTACGATATAATGTTGGTATCGCGTCTACTCACTTAAAGTATCCGAAATACAGCAGGCTCAGGGCGACCATGGACAGCATCAGACAAAACAGTGCGACGTACACCGCCGTAATGACGATGCCGGTGTTATCCGTACTACCGATATCTCGTTTCGATTTATCCTCCGGGTATACACGGGAGATTTTCAAAATTTTCGGGTTTCCTTCCAATTTACTGTGAGTGAAAAATGTAAAGCAAAACTCAAAAAAATAATACTCAAAAGGCTAGTACCGATGATGAGCCCATCGTTGTTTTATTAGAGAAATCAAAAGGCAAAATATACAGAGTAATTTATTACGATCTTTCCGACATCTATATACAACGATTAACGATTGTTGACTAAAAACGATTCTGATCAGAGCTACTATTAGTCGTATTTCGTTCTTCGTTATTAAGGTAAACCAGAAATAAACAAAAATTATACAAACAAATTACCGGTTAATAGCTTTCATAAGGAACCCGAAGAAAATTAAAAACGACCTTCTCGATGCATCAACTATAGATACAAAACGCCGTACAAGAAGGTTCCTTTAATAGTATTTGATTGGAGCAAGATTTCTGGCAGAAAATATTTCTGTTGTTTACAGACACGAAAAAAAAAAAATAACGCATCATAGTAAAACCAGTACATTGTTTGTTTCGCTTGGAATCGAAAACCACACACGATAGATATGGACACTGATAAACCTATGCAATAACACTTGAGATAAAAGTCCGGTATAAAACCCGGTTTTCCGGCGTTGAAGCCACTAAATAATAGATCGATAATACTGCGGCATAACTTACCTCTCCAACCCGGACGCCGAAATCACAGAACCGTCCGAATTGTCGACCGCGTACACGACCATCGTCCTCTCGGTCCTCCAACGACCGTCCGCATACGTGTTTATCACGTTGTCGACCAGCGACATCACTCTGAACCCCGATATGTCCGACAGCTGCGATTCCACGGCCGCTTCGTCTTCGGTCGTGCTGAATGGCACGTTTACCCGAACGACATCTGTGTACTTTAGCAGCTTAACCTAAAACCGGCCAAATGGTTTTCAAAACTTTTCTGGCAAGACTAACCAAAAACTTTGTAATTTTTCCGAATTTGATATTTATATCTTACAGGCGCAAAAGAAATTACAACACGTATTTTCCTTTTCCGCTCAAATCTGTTTAAAGGACGTAATACTGTTCACATTTAATTCCTCCGTCACACAAACATACGACATAAAAAATTATTCGACTTCAGCGGGGACAATTTGTGATGTTATTTTTGATATTTAGATGAATTGCCCTATATAATCAAACACAATAACAACAACATTATCCGTGCAAATGCTTTGGTTTTTCGATATTTAAAATTTAAGCAAAATATACAACATTTAAATTACGATATTAATTTACTCATATCTCGTTTAAAAATTAAAATACCTTAAACAAAATAACCACAGTCAACGTTCTTTTTTTTATGTTTGATAACTATACTTAAGTCAATTCGCTCTAAATATTTAAACTAACCACACAAAGTTGTCCCTGTTGAATAAAAATTGACTATGTCGTGTGTTTGTAAGATGCAGACAGCGCGTGCGTGTGAGACGTTTTCACCTACATTTACTGTCTCTGCCAAACTAATAGACGGCAATATCAATCTCACCTACATTTCGAATACTTAAAAAGTATTCGAGTATATTCAATTAAATACTTTTACTTAAAAAACCTCAAGGCTGGCCCATTTAAACGATAAAACAATGATTTTTTTTTTGCAAAAAATCTAACTTACTCTATAGTCCCGGAAATTCAAAATAAAAAAAAGTTCCATCTATTCCAGTTTTCGTTATATTTGTACTCCAAATAGTATGAAAATTAATTTAAAATAATGATTTTAATATTAAAAGACTCACCGTTACGTTCATCGTCGACTCAGATCCCTCGGGTTTGCCATCATTGTCCTTAGCCACCACTTGGAATGTTTTTTCCGCGACGCAATTGTCCATCGGCCGGGCACAGTATATGGTCCCCGTCTCTGGGTTCACGACGAAATCGTTGGCGTCATCACCTCTCAACGTATATTGGATTTTCCCATGTTTTCCCGCGTCTTTGTCCGTCGCCTAAAACAAACCGAAAGCCGTACTAATGTAACCTCATAAACATGTACATACATATATTTGTCTTTAAGTAATTATAAGTAATTCTCAACTCATAGCCAGTAGGCATGGCATATAATTTGTGATCCGTGATGCCAAAGATTTTTTCGATTTTTCTTTTTTTTTTGTACACCGAAATGATAGAAAAAAACAAAATTAGTATCCGAAAAATCGCACACACAGCAATATACCTTACGTTTCGTTCTTGTATTTTCTATAACGCAATTGTGTGAGTAAAGATTTAAAAATCTGTTCGTAATAAAAAAATAAATAGAACAATCATTTAAATATAAGTGACGATGTGCATATAAAAATCTGAGCAACAGTACCCATCTCGAAATTTAAAACTTGTGAAGAAACACCAAGCTCAAAAATCTAAGTTATCATAATATTTACCTATATAAGAAAACTAGAAATCTAGTAAATCTTAGAAAAAATTGATCCTACAGTTGATAAGCCAAAAACCAAAAAAAAAACAGATTTCCGGAACATGGTAGAGACACGGTAGAGATATGAACTATTTTTTTGCACGTGCTTGTATTAATATATTTTATTAATAATATTTCTATAAAATGTTGAAATCTACGGTAAGTAAAAAATACTTAACTCATATGCCGGGTTGCATAAACGATTGTTTAGGATTTAACCATTAGCGGTTTTAATGACTCGCTAAAAATTTTTCGTTGCATAAACATTCTTTAATTTTTAACGGGCCATTAAGGTTTAGACCTAACGGTCCATTAGTTAATCACCCGATTTTGACTCATTAAATTTTAAATGACTTATATATATGTGTTATAATTAATCAGTAACAATAATTTTCCCTTATATCATAGGTAATATGGTTTTCAAAAAAATGATAATGAAAAAACGATTGATGGGCCGACTTGTTAATTCAATTATTAAAATGTTTATTGAATGCACTATGGCTATTTATTATGATTCATCATCCAGACAGCCGCTGGTGTTAAAATATAAGAGTATAGATAATATATATTTATTTTCTTTGAATAATTGTACAATTTTCATGAAACTCATTAGCGATTTAACAAACCACTAAAATTTTAACGAGCTATTAATTTTTCGTTTAAAATTTACGGAATGATTTTCATGCAACCCAGTAATAGTGTAGCTAATATAACGTTAGACACTCATCACCTCGGAAAAGTTTTTCGAAATTTAATTTTTAGATAATTTAAGAATTTAGTTTTAGTTTAAATGAATTTGGGCAGTAGAGTTTTTAATTTCTTTCAACCCATTCACAAAATATTCCACATTAGGTGTTTTCGTTTTATGGCAAGGGTAGTGGAGCACTATTCAAACGTCACGCGTCGTTCCTCCATTTAAATGACGTTTCACTACTTTCCATCTACTCACAAAACGACGTAATTATAAGTGCAATATCTCATCAACAGGTTACTGGAAATATATGTCATTTTATTTAAATTGTAATCTCACTTATTTATGGAATTTTTAATATGAATTTTTATTTGAAAATGAACATTTCGTAGCAGTTTTATCTCCAAAAATAAAGGTAACAAAAAAAAAAAAAAAAAAAAACGAGAATGTAATATATTAGAGCTGCGTGTTTCTTAAACTTTTTGAAAAAATAAATATTTTCCGTGATAACGAGCGTCTTATATTATGTTGATCGTCCTGTGCTAATCGATTAACTTGACCGGTATTTATAATCTGTCTATCTATAGGATATAATATTAATAATACGAGATTTCGGTATCGGTTGAACCGTTAACAATATTCTAAAATTAATAAAAATAAATTGAAAATATATTTTGTTTTAAATAATATTATTACATAATTTTTAATTATTCTTTAACTCGACGCGTGACGGTCCATAATCATGTACCTTACACGTTTCGCTCTTAAACAGTTTTCTCACATTTTTCACTGTCGCGGTCCACGTTCGAAAATTTAAATGTGTTTATATTATAAACTATGTGAAAAGGTCGAAAAAATATTTCACATCTAACAATATTACAATATTATAATACACATTATGTAGATGTTATTTAAAAAAAAAAAAAAAAAAAACATTTTTCCCATAAACGAGAATATATAAAATATTTGTTGGATACGGACGAAAGTCTGCTCTGCCATGTATAGAAGATTTCGATAACTTTCGATAGGTCGTTAACACGATGTCCATACGCAATTCGTTCTTTTTAGGGTCATGTTATAGGCAAACAATTTATCGTTTATAATGAAAACTAGAGAATGAATGGGAAAAAGGGATATACAAGTTTAATGATTAAAAAACTTTCAGAACGGTTTTTTTTTTTTTAAAGGGATTCTATAAGAAAACTTTGATGAGAAAAAATAAATAGAATTGTATTATCGAGAGACTTTTAAAAATATCACCGCGTAAATAAAATAATATAATGTATATGAATGTTTCCTGAACCATAATATTTTGATGGCGACGAGTAATATGATTTTGCGCGAATTTACATGAATGTATTTGATTATGTTTAAATAAAATACATAGTTGAAATACACATATTTTTCAGATTTTGTTTTAGTAATTCTCACATAGAAGTTACGTATTTGTTGTTTTTTATGTTATGAGCAACAGATTTTTAAATAATTAACACTGTAAACGAGTTTTAAAATTTGTAAGTTAATATTTTAGTTTACTGTATACATCATATACTCTGAATATTTTAGTCTAATTTTTGGGAGAAGGAACAAACAAAAAAATATACATTCATTTTTTTTTTTTTTTTTACGCCACATTAATTATCATAACAGTAGATAGATACTTGTAAATATTACGAAAAAAAAGTGTCTCGTGATAATAGTATTTGGAATTAGGTATCTCCTATCATAAACTAGATACAATTTACTTTCAGGAAAGATGCTACACACGAAAACCCGAGTAAGATTTCGGGTAGAAAAGTCATTCGCAGACACAATAAAAAAAAAAAAAAAACACCGATACATTCCTCACTGCACTTGAAAAATGCAAAATAAAAGCTTTACTTTTTAAGTGTATATTTTTCCGCGAAGCGAATTATGTATGTATTATATATACTTAGAATACATTATTCTCCTAAAGAAGCCGTGAAAAAAAAAAATGCATTTTTTCCTAATAATTGATCTTTGTATACAAAAACGTTGCACTCGTAATAATAATAAAAAATATTATTCTTTATTGATATAATATCAGCAGCTATTGCGATAATTTCGTTAATACGTAATAATAGATAGAACACGGACGGGACAGATCAGTTTTTCAGTCGATCACAATCGGATCACGTTTTCGAGTGGGTTTTTCAGTAGGTAAGTATAAGTTAAAAAAAAAAAAAAGGCCCGAGAGCAATTTGCGTATAGGAACAATAATAATATCGAATGTAGGTGAGAATTACGATGTGACAGTAAATTATACCCCACGCATAATCACAATAATTAATTAATTTCAAATTGAATAAATTTAAAATACAAACGTATAGGTACTGCGTACTTAAATAAATATTATTTGTATGGGTTTTTTTTTTTTTTTACGTCTTGTACATACGGCACGGTATGTCGGATAAGTCATAAACGGTAAAAACTATTATTTATTTTTTTTGCAGGTCATCGGTAAAACGTGACGAACCATATACCTATTAAAATATTATTTGTAACGATTAAACTATAAACGAGTAAAATAATAATGTAGGTTAATTACTGCAATATCGACTATACAATTAATTATCAAGTATGTATTTTATTTTTTGTGCATATACAAGATCGGATTTATAACGCGGACGAAAAAACCGATACTTTCGAGTGTACAAACAAAAATTGAAAAGCCGACATAGTTCGTACTCGCGTGTGGGCTACTCTCTGTTGAAGGTGAAAAGCACAGCCGTGTATTTACACGTTTTGCGTACCGGGACCGTCCAGTTCCTTTTATTCCTTTTCGTGTTTATAAAACAGATTTGTTTTCAACACTGATGATTCGAGCTACTGAATTTTTTCCTAAGCTAGTTTAAAATTTTGGTTAGGTCGTATTAGAAAAAACAATTAAATAACTGTATTTTACGATTTATTAAAATATTACGACACCATTTTGTGATGTCGCACCCGGTGCCAATGCCCTCCCTCTAAATATGTCCCTGGTGAAAAATCTGGAAGATCAATGGATAATTAGAGTAATTTAGTAAACACGAGTACAATAAACTGAAAGCGACGATTTAGAAGAAGATATAAGCGAAGATTATGGGCGGAGCTCGGTAAACTGGAAAGGTACACATTTAGTCGTGTCGTTTTCCCCAGGAATTCTGCGAAAATCGTTTACAAAAATAAAACCGATGTACCGTCGTTTGTTGTCATTATTTTAAAAAAAAATGTCGAGAATCTCCGAACGTTTTTCAAAAAAAGTTCCGCCGGGCGGAAAATCTGTATATTTTAGTGTGCGTACCGAACAAATCGTATTATCTTTATTAACCGTAAACGTGTTCCGGGAGAGGACAAAACACATTATATGAATACTTGAAGTCTAAAACGCAGAAAGAATTGTACCTTAATGATCTCTTAAGTTTTACGCATTATTAAAAAAACAAAAAAAAAACAAATTCATCGTTTCAGCATCATTTACGAACCTGTACGTGTTAATCAATATAATCACCGATACACTATATTATATAATAGTGTGTATTATGTAAACGTGTTAATTGGTAATAAAGGCGAATTTTGTTTTTGATACGAGTTCGTTAAATTAACAATAAATAATACAAATAATAGCCGATGGCCAACAGATAATTGAAAATCAAACAAAACGATTATTTTAGCGAACTTTTTCTTGTTAAACGATTATTCTTATCGTATTGTAAAAATACGATATGTTGTTCAAAAGTTATCGTGAAAACGCGGCGTCGTTTTATTTTTTTATTTTTTCTATTGAAGATAAGATTACCGCGGTAAAGCGGTATTGAACAGGGATTGAAAGGGGAAAAAAAAAAACACAAGATTAGAACTCGCGTAAATGAAATTCGACACGCTGTAAAATGACGCGGCTGCAATAAAGAATATGAACTGTCGCGAGACCGTTTTCGCGATTTATTTTTCACCGGTCTCTCCCGATTGCACTGCACCATTTGAAAGACAATTCCTCTCCCTAATCGCCGATATTTTTACCAACTATATAGGTATGCGAACAACACAATCTTATTTTATAACTAATTATGGGGGGGGGCGGGGCGGTTTACATTGCGAGTATAACGACAAGGTTTCAAGTTTTACAAATAATGTATAATAAATTCAATAATGTAAATTATATGTATTATTCTCAGAAAACCTTTTTTCGGTCACTGAAAATTATCCGATTTCTTCACACGGTTTTTTAAAAGATGCGGATTTTCCATCCGGAGGTATTTTATTTGAAGAATTTATCGACGTTTTCAATAGTCCGCCACCAGATCCTTTTTTCTTTCTTTTTTATTTTTCGCTATCGGAAACGCGATATTTCTTTGTTATCAAAATAAATAACACTGTTCCCGTTCGATTTGATTTCGATCGGTTATCGAAAACACGCCGAATATTCATATCGCTATACGGAAACTATATCCGAAACACCGTTGCCGTGTTAGTAACGGATTACCAAAACGAACTTGCCGAAGCGACAGAAGTGACCGAGACGTTAGAGGACAGTAACTCTCACGCGAGACGTGGACGGTTATCGTTAATATTTAAAAGACGTGGTCCGCCAGGGTCGCACATCAACGTGACATCGTATATTCACTAGTCGCGTACATTCAGGGACTGTAAAACGGGGAGGGAAGCGAGGGAATATATCCCGGACCCCATGACGTTATTTTCTTATATATTTTGTAAATAATAATACTCCGCACAAATCATCTCTATTTCTCTCCGTGACAGGATCATTTTACAGCCACTGCGTCCATTGTTCGTATTATTTCCGTCGGTCCGGCGCTGGTGGTCTTCGTTTCTCTACGCGATGAATGTCCACAGCGTGTCCATTGCCCGCCCCTTTAAATAACCTCTTCTCGACTTTTGAACTTTCCCCGGTGAGAGTAAAAAAAAAAAGGTGCTTTTTTAAAACCGACCGGAACACGGTATACTTGTGAAGTGAAAAAAAAAAAAAAAAAGTATTTTGAAAATATCCCGAATACGGGTGAAACTTTATTCGGAACCCGTACGCGGTCCGGGCGGCGGTGATCCACAACCGCGCCGTACATAATTATTACATTGATTATAATACAGACGCGCGGTTGGTCACCTACTGCGCGGCCGACGCGCCGCGGTCAAAACAACTCGAAATAATCGTCCCGCCGGCGACGCTGTGGCACCGCCGGTATGTATGCACAATAATAATAATAATAATAATAATATTCGACCGTGTAACAATATAATATCGATTCGTTGTGTAAGCGCGCGATATAAACAAGAGTAACGACAATTCGGTACGATCGATGTCCGTTTAAGGCGTCTCCGTTTCGCCTTGAACGACGGTTACCAGTTGTAACCGCCGTGTGTAACAACCGCACCGGCTCGCGCGCGTGTTCGTGGCGATACGCCGGATTTTTTTTTTTTTGCTTTTCGGCGTTTCGCCGGAGACAATACCGGACGACGACGACGACGACGGTAATATTACGCGACGGCGACGTCGTTTTCAACGTCCGGAATCCGCAGTAGACTTGTGTCGCATAATTTAACGCGCACTCGACCTAGACCCCGCTCTCGATCGTGCGCACCGCGTTTCCGAATCGTATTATAACCGGCGACGACCTCGTCCGGTTTTCACGGACGGCGTATTTGAATATTTTACGAAAACATTGTATCACACGCGGTTTTTAATAACAGGTACCGTGTAGTGTCGTTGTCGTTTAGCAGAATTTTCGCTCACGACTTTTGTCCGCGGTCACACGGACATCCGTACAGTATAATATTGTCCGACCCAACCGTGTTTATACCGCGATTTTAATCCGGCCCTGCGTCCGACCAACGACCATCACGCTAGATGAACTCTCACAAGCCGCGCGTACGGTCTACGTCGTGGAAACTAAACGTATCCTGTGTCCGAAATGGGATATTCTAGACACCGTGCAGACAAAACAAATGGTAAACTGTGTCAACTAAACAACTATAAAACTTAACCCGAGTCCTACATGTACTCCAGCTGTTGACCCAAACCTGATGCATAGACCCGAAGAAGTGGTGTATTATTAATAGTGTCTCGAGGTGAAAACCTAAAACCGTTATCTTCTTCTGTTCGATGAATAATATATTGAATATTCGGTTTAAACCTTTAAGTCCATAATATAACGTCCAAACGATTACCCTCCAGCTTTCCCTGTCTAAAGATACTTTCTTCCGACCCTCTCATGGCTTTGCTCTTCTTACAATTTCCTTCGCTCTATCTTTCTCCCTTCGTCTTGGCTTTCTGAATGGTCCAATTAAGATGACCAATATAGTCTTCAAAAACCCACGACGGGTTTAAATAAACCCCGAACTTCAGGTACAGATCATGTAGAAAACGGTCCGGAACTCTTAAGTTGCAGGTGTAACCGATCGGGAAAAGTAACCGGATTCCGTGGAAAACTATCAAAATAAAATTATTCGAAAGAAATTTATGATAATATTACTAAAATTATTTCGGTGAGATCCGATAATGCAGTAGGAGTTGTAGAACGAATTTTTTAAACATTATTTTCAACTGACCCCCGTCTGATAACAGTCCACTTATACTTATAAAGGCCGATGTCGCAATGAAAAACAAAATTCCATACCAGTGCCAGGCAGGTACGTCTGCTGTATACATATATAAGTAGTAATTAAACATAATTGCGGTATTCGTTATGAAATGAAACGGCTTGAAGTCAACAGTTTTAACGTGGAAAATCAATTAATACGAGAGATAGTTCTCGGCACACTCGTCGGTCGTAATATTATTATAATAATATAGGTAATATCAAAGCGAAGTTTAAGAAGTTAGATAACTGACTATTGTGGTTTAGATGGTGTGTAAATGGTTCGAAATTTTCAATTGGTCATCCACTCGGTTATCCGGTCGTCTCGTATACGTATTTATTGTACAGTGTATAATGCGCATTCGAGAATAATATTTGTATGGTTACAGGTGTACTTACTGGGTGGACACCGACAGATTTCGTCGATTTGACAAGCTGTCGACTGTAACGACTATGGGTAGATATTATAGATATACGATATCGAATTTGACGCGTTTAGAAAATAACATGTCAGTAGTTGTGCGAGTGGCTGTTATATTATTATACCCAAATTATTTTTTATACGTCTCGCCCACAAAATTTTAACGATTAAAATATAATATCGTTTTCAATAGTCATACGCGACTTTTACAACTAAAATAAATACAATATACGAGTGTTATTTATCGCAAGCAAAACTTACTTGGTAAAAACTCATTAAGATGCAAAAGTTATCGTGTGATATAAATCAATCCAAGAGAGGCTTCGCCCCCCATGCCCCTTAGAAATATCCAATTACCTAAAATTCTATAATTATTATTAATATACAATTATGAATTAGTTATATTAATGCGTTTATCAAATTAAAATTCCATGTTATTCTGTTTTAATTTATTTTATTATTTTTTACTATTGTTTCTAAATGCAAAATGAGAATCGTTGTTGTTGCTACTGTACATTTATGTTTCTGCCCGAAATACCGCCACTGGAAACGGATTATTCGAACAGTGCAGATATAAATAGTACGGCGAGTGCAGGTTTTCTTAAACGCAATAAAATAACTAAACTGAAAATCGGAGATAGGCGATACCAGACATTTACAATTTGATATTCAAAACCTATACCCGATACCTATAGTCGATTCTCGATACTGTATATCTGTTCAGAACTAAAAAACAAAATAAAAAACCTTAATCGCTATTCATTAATAATATCTGTTGTTATTAAACATCGATTAGAATATATAGTAATTCAGAAATTAATTTATGAAAACGCATTATAAAATAAACACGTTAATACTGCAGCTGATGGGTATGCCGGTAGAGAACAAATTGGAAAGAATGAAATATAAATTTGGTTATTTAATTTGTATCTGCAAGCTTTAACGATAGATCATTGCTAACGAAAAACAATTCTTATGAGAGTCGTATTAGTCGTAATTTTTCCCTTGTTGCCAAGAAAACCCGATAAAAATTATACCAACAATTTTCCAATATACTAAGAGAGTCACTGGGAAAATCGAAAATTGACCTCCTCAATGCATCAACAAGATCATAGATTCTATAGGAAAGTTTCTGCAAGGTTGTTGGTCGGCATAAAATTTCTGATGGAAAAGTCGTTTACAATTACAAAAAAACACACATCGTAGTAGAATCAATACACTGTTCGCTTCGCTTAGAATCTGGAAAAAAATACGAATTCGTTCAATCTAATCAATTTAAACCAATGGCCACGCGGTTATGACTTTATCTCACTTATTATAATGTTTTAACATAATAAAATACCGAATTAGATAACGAAAATCACCGCGATTTCGATATTCGATTAATTATTATCGAGGTATCGAATCCGCCCATGCTTACCGAAAACACGCACACGAATAGCCTAATAGAAAATAGCTCGCGTCGCAGCCTTGATGATAAATAACGAGAACTATTGTTTTCTGGTAAGTGAACACGTGCGCACGTGTTACATGTACGCACGCGAACGGTTACGTCGTGACCTTTTGCCCGAACTTTCAGCACATTTTCGGCCGATTCGCGCCCAAACGGTCTACGCCCCGAAAAAAAAAAAAAAACGATACGCGCGTTTATATTAATACGATATTATTGTGACAAGTCGACGGCGGCGTATCGGCGCTTACCTTGACCTGGGCGACGTGTTTGGGTGCGACGGCGTCGGCCACGTCCGGCCCGGGATATCCTACCACCACGCGCCGGTCCGGGAACACCGGCGGGTTGTCGTTGGCGTCCTCGATGACCAGCTGTACGAGCGTGACGGTCGGGTCGTAGGCGATGTTGTACGTGTCGGCCAAGTGCAGCGGCTGGACGGCTGTCGGTTCGTCGGGCGGCGGACAGTGGACCTTCAGTTTCAGGTACACGGACGGTTCGTCCATGTCTTCGAACGAGTACGCCTCCCTGTCCACGGGGTTGATCACGTTCACGGCCCCGGTCGCCGGGTCCACCTTGAAGAAATCGGTTCCGTCTGTGAACAGTCCGACAAATCAGGCGGCGATCGTCGCAAGATAATAGGCAAATAAACAAATAACAATTGCGCATAGGACGCCATCTTTGGTAGAATGACGACTAGTGACTGCGGAGCACGTAAATACTTAACAGTCGAAACGAGCCGCGGATAAATAATTCTAGACGACGAATACGTTAACGCGGGGAAAACGATGGGTTAGTCGAGTAGATTTGCGAGTCGAGTGCGGACGCAAGCCGGAGAAGGAGACGTAGTACAGTACAATGAAAAAGTAGCTACAGGCTATTAAAAGATGATACACGGAGGCATGCGGAGTAGATGAGCAAATGGCGATGGGATGGATATAGTATGTAGAAGACGGGGGAAAGAGTGCAACTGATCCCATTTGCGTGTGACCTACTCAATATTGGAAGTTCCACTAGTACACGGTAAAACAGTACACGGACGAAAAGTCCTAAGATAAGTCTATGGGCCGTACGCCGAACTCCGACGCGGGAGAATGTAGGAAACGTCGGAATAATAGAAATTAAGAACAGAAGACCAGAATTGGGCTGGTCGCGCTCGGATAAAAGAGGTCGCCCCTATTAAAACGGTTATTAAAGAAGATTGCCAAATTGGTGATGTAAAGGTTAGGCAGACCACGTTCACGGTAGGAATACTAGGTCGACGAGGATGTAAAATCGGCGGAACCGAATAGACAATCGAGTGAGCAGTGGTAGAGGCTAAGGAAAGGTGGCGATAAATTTGCTCGGAGGGCTGGTGTTGAAGGCCGAAACCCACGGTGAGAAGATAAAAATATGTTTTGATGAAGCGATTTACGCGATTTCCGAAATCATCAACTACGACATACCCCGCGCACTCGTCTAATCGAGTTCGACATTTGTTCACCGAGACCGGATGCGACGTATCTATAAAAGCACACGAGGGAAATCCCGCGCCGCGAGACCGGCTAACCTATCCTAAAACGACCGCCGTTTTAGCAGCGCAATCGAATCCGAAACGTTTTGTGTTTTTACTTTCTTCGCGTTCGTAAAAAAAAAAAAAAAAAAAACCTGTTTGGATAAAACAACAACGAAAAATAAAAACAACAACCAATACATCATAACGATTATAAAACAATAAATTCGCTGTCGGCGCGCGTCATAATATACACGCACGGAGCGCACGTCGTATGGGAGCAACTACGAGAAATTCGAAAAAATTATGTTTCAATACCCCGTGCGACTTTCAGCGGCGCGGGATAATCACCACGTATTGACAGACGCGTGTTATAAAAAGCAAACGGTCAACAACAACGTGCGTGAACGTACACGGTACGCGAGTCGGTAACATAATATATTAGTTTTGCGGGCCGGTCGCGGGACGCAGGACTGTTATTATTGTTTGAAGAGAATAAAAAACAATTTATTACAAATTTATTACGAAACGGCGATAACGCGCGCGATTTTCCGCGGGTAAATAAATCCAAACCGTTCATTACCGCGGTGACAACGCGGGACGCTGCGGCGGACGTGTCGAAAACCGCCGCCGCCGCCGCCGTGCGCGGAGAACAGAACGAAAACAAAAAAAAAAATTAATTTTTTGAAAAAAAAAAAAAACCGTACGGACGACGCGCAATAATTACACGTATCGCGTTCGCGCCCGTTCGCCGCGAGCTACGCCGCCGGCCGCGCGCGCCGCGGACCGTTCGGACGTTCGCGTATCGAAACCGATGCGCGTGTACCCGCCGGCCACTTACTTGCCTGTCGCCTGCGCGCTCGTATTTTACGGCCGCGCGCGTGTTCCGCGCCGTGCCCGACCGATTACAATAATAATAATAAATAACGTTGTCGGGGCGCGCATCGCACTGTGCCGCGGGCGACGTTCGTCCCGACCGCCGGCGACAATATTCCGCCCGGCTCTGTGCCGGACCGGCCGCAAATTGAAACGTCCGTCGCCGAACGCCGAGCGTCTTTTGAAAAGACCGTGCATCGCGAATCCGAGAACGATAAAACGCGATCGCTTATAACCGCCCGTTATTTAAATGCCTTCGAAATACTAGGCAGAGAAAAAAAAAAAACTACTTTTTACCGAAACGATACCGTTAGAAAATGCTAAAAACAATGCTCAAACAACGGGAAGCGGCGAAAAATTCGAAACGAAAGTTTCGAAACCCTTAGTAATAGATAGATAATCTGTATACTTATGAGGAATACCTAACGCGTCCAACCATTTGTTTTTCGGTCTTCGTTTTCCTCTCTTTCCCCCTACGTTTGTTTTCATTGCCATTCTTACTGCTTTTGATTCTACTCTCCCCGTGACATGCCCAAACTCGTCTATTTTCACTTATTTCTCTATTGTCTAGGCTACTTCATATGCACTCGTATTGTCTTCTCTTATCACTTCACTGATCCATGATCCACTTATAAGCATTTTCATCTCCGATACTCCCTATCCTCTGTTCTATTTTTCCGTCTACCGTCCAACACTCCAAACCATATATCATAGTCGGTCGTGCCACACTGTTGTAGGACTTTAAGCTCTTGTAGGCTTTCAAACCTCATTCGAGTTTTCTTATCGTACAAAAGTAAAACTCTTCTCACTAACGTCGCTTTTCTCCATCTCGTCCGACTACGTATTTTAATTCAATGTTACACATCCTTTTTTTTTTTCAATTATTATTATCGCATACATCCAAGACGGAGCAATTCGCTCAGACTTTGTATAGGATTTCCTAAACTATTTTACACAGTTTTTACACCGACTTTCAGACCAGACACAATCCTTTTTGTCGCCTCTTACAACAGGTAGAAGTATCATTGATTTTATAGTATAATTTTTTTGTAAAGATAAGATGAGATGTAAATCCTGCGAGTCTGTAAGTGCGCCTATCCTACACACGAATCGACAGTTTTATCCCGATGAAATATCGCACACGCTTGACGTTCGAGACGAGAGGAAGGCCGTTTTGTACTTTTCACCCCGAAGCTCAACCCTCTCAATGAGTTTTCGGCGTTTTCGGAACGAAAAATGAATGTTTTTGTTCGTCGATTTACGGGTCGACCCGGCAACAAAAAACGGGCATGAACAGTTGATTCGGCTGTCGCGAGCGAGGGAGTACCCTTCTCAAAGCATAAACGACCGGGCATAACGGCGAACGGCCGTAATGATGTTACGCGGGAACAAAGGCGGGCGCAGCCGTTAAATCGAATTTCCCCCTGCGGATTTCAGTCGTCGAAAGGACCGGGCCCGGGAGGTGCCGGAGGGGGGGGAGGTAATTATTTAGCCATGCGACGTATCGCAACAACGCCGTACGAGCACGTCCGCATTATGTAAATTGGTGAAACGTCGTGCGGCGCTTTTAAATCGCGCTTTTGCGGCGCCCGCGCGTAATGTTTTCGCGATTACGCGTTTACGATAAACGCCGTCGTTAGCCGTCGTCGCGGCACGGTTTCGAGACGCGGTTTCGGGACGACGGGCGGGGCGGACGGCGGAACGAATAAAAACGGCGGGAACCGGAACGGAAACACTGCGGACTTTTAACGCGCGCGCCGGCTGCGCGGGTACAACTTCCACGCCGCGCGCTCGCGGCCGCCGCCCCGACGTCGGAAACCGTTCTGCGGGTGATGTTCCGCGTTGCGTAAACCGCCGCCGTCCGCGCAATGTCATTAAATATTAACCGGCGCGCTTTTATACGCGTATCGCGCGCGTTACGTGCGCGCGCGATCGTAACGCGCCGGTTTCCTTTTTTTTTTTTTTTCCGCGTTATTTTTTTCGGTTTTTTTTTTCCCCGCACTAACGCCCGGGGCAATGCAAACGGCCAAATCGTTATGTCGCGCGCGCCGGACACCGCGCGTATTATGAACACATGTTATTATAATTTAATATCGACCGGACGTAGCGGTGTCCGACGCGAGTCGTTCGTAACAATCTCACGCTCGTACGTTATAACCGATGCGTGAGTGTGTGTGTGTGAAACATACATGCGACTTTTACCCGTCATTTCCGGCTCGGTGACGGGCGAGTAAAAACGAAAAAAAAAAAAAACAAAAATAGCCGATAGCCGATAGATAAGTTCGTAATATACCGGACGACAGGCGTATTATACCTACCGACGATCGGTCGCGAGAGACACGTTTTTTCGAAAAAAAAAAAAAAAAAAAAAAAAAAAAAATAATCCGATAATACTGCCGACGGGCGTGCCACTGTAGTCGGCGGGACGTTGCGACCGGTCTGTCGGCGTACCCTGTCGACTTTGCGTTTTTCACAGCGGTTGAGAACCCGAGATGGCGCGTTTTGCGAACCCCTGTCTTCGGCGCCTCTCGGGGGTGCGCATTACGTCGGCGTTTCGGTATTCGTTGCATTCCCCTTCGACCCGATCAAATGGGAACCGAAATCTGTTCTACGCGACACACGGTCACGGTGCCCGATAGATACCGTTCTTCGCGTGCTTTGGTCAGGTCATAGTAATGTTACAATTTCAGTAACGTCCAGGGCCCGTTCCTTCGTGAAAACGCGGCGACAATATGAATAACGCGAAACTGTTTTGAGTTTATACGCGAAATTTCAAGTCTCTACGAATATTTTCAACTGAATTACAACAAGAAAACAAAATAATGTAAATAATGTAACCTTTATTTCCGAAAAGCCTTCACGTTTTTTCTCGGTTTTGCTCAATTATTAAGAAAAATGATTCACTTATCAACAAATGAGTGAACAACTTAGAAACTGTATCAAAAGACCAATAAAAAAAGGTCTTGTTATTTTTCGATTGAAGCGAGATTTCTGGTAGAAAACATAATTCGTAAAAATTTAAAATTATTAAATCATACGCCTTAAATTTGTCAGTTTTCATTTTACGTTTTTTTCCCCCCCCCCTGTTATTCTCAATTATCATGAAAATGCACGAAAAATCGAAAAATTACTTATTTACTAAACGGCTGAAGCCGAAATTGAACAAAATAACCGTTTCTTGGTATTTTTCGATTAAACCGAGATATCTGGTAGAAAACGTAAAAACGTGAAAATCAATACAAATGAAATCCGGTTGTCTATTTTTCCTATAATATTCCGTCGGGATGACGGAATTTCCATTTGATCCGGAAACAAATGCGCAGAAATATGCGAAAGCGGGCCGACTCACGCTAATAAAACGAAGGTGACCGACACACGCGTGCATTCGCCACCGATAAAAACAGACGAAATGTGCGAATAATCCGGGTTTATATTATTATTAATAAATTGGCCAATCGGATTATTAGTTAATATTATTGGGTATCTATATGCGTACTTTGTAATTGATTGGCGTAACCGTATTATCTATATCCAGCTTCGTAGAAAAACGAGATTACATTGCGACGCACGAACAAGTTGCGAATTGAATTTATCGAGTTCACACAATCGCGAAAAAAAAAAATAATAAAATAAACGGTAGGTATCTAAAGAGGAGGATTTGCCATTGTATTGTGTCTGTACACTTTAGGCTGTATGTTATTATAACATTGCATACCAACGACAAACCGGCGATTACGAAAATATTCGTAACGTCGAGTGTTAATTTATAGAAAACAAAAAAAAAAAAAAAACAACAGAAGCAATAAGTCCTCTTGGTCCCTAAAAATAACAACCTCGCGTACTCGAAAACATTCGACGTTGACGCGCAATAAGAGAAAAAAAAAAAAATATTTTAATCTGCGAGTAAACAACATCATTATAATCATATTATTACCCAATATTTGAATTCGTTACGAAGTGTTATTTTTATTCGATTATTTTGGAATGAACAAACGGACAGCTTATCGAAACTATTAAAAGCTATACGGACGCGGCTGTTATTTTTTAAGAGTGGAAAAATACACGTTTAAACAAGTCTGCCACTCCGCTATGCGGTATAGACAAAAACATTTTTGTGCCAAACCAATCGGACCGTTCAAAATAGAATTTAAAACGAAAACATCGATTGTTAAAATACCGCGCTGTTGAATTATTTTTACTGAAACGAGAACATAATAATGTGTTGTTTTTTCGGCGAGGAATCTGTCTAGTTTATTTTTTTTTTTTTTGATTTTTTTAGCTCGGAAAACATGTATACTACACGTGCCAAGAATTCAATCAATCGCAATCCAAGAATCACTTCCCGGTCATAATTGTAAATATGGATACAAATCTTTGGTCCTAGGGAAAAAGTGCTTACGATTTTCGGCGTTTATTTCCTTTATAACTGCTTTATGTAATTTTTTTCCCTTCGTTTTTTCGGTCTCAATGACAAAAGTGGTTTTTTTTTTTTTTTTGTTGTAGTCCAACCCAATATGTTTACACTGAAAATTGAAATACCTATTAAGTCACTACGATGCACTTTTTGTTTGGAAACAAAAGCATAATGAGTTATGCTTGTAATTACATAATATACAGGACTTAAGTAACTATTAGAATGCCACTTAGGTTAAGCCCCATTTAGCAATTTTGTCGGTACGCTACTCTTAGTACTTACCAATTTACAAAATTAGATTTCCCCGCGAGACCAAAGAAACAATTACACAAACGTGCGTGTGACTCTATAACTTTTAAAATCGTATTATTTCTCCGCGAGTCGCTCGAAACTATAGTCGTAGCACACCACGGGCCCCATAGACGGAACATAAAAGGGCCACGAAAATCGATCGTGGGACAAAAGTCGGTTTAATTGGTCGATCGTATTTCTAAAAAAATAACAACGGTTTCCCAGAGACATAACGATGTAATATTTATTTTCTATAATCGGTGTATAAATTTAATCGCTCATACGATATTATAATCGATTAATAATATATTATTGCATTTTACTGTTCAACCACAGTTGGAAATAATCAATGAAAGTTGAAACAATACTACGTCTGTTTAATCTCTACACAAAAAACCGCCGGTAATAAAATCAATTTATTTCATAAATCGTGGTTCTTGAGCGGCCTCCGGATACAAACACTACCGAGGGTCCAGGCCCGGGCCGCGCCAGCGCTGACCATACTTTTGTTTTTCGATTGATTCATCAGTTACATAGCGACGTATTGAGGTTGTGTGTACGCCAACTACTACTATTAAGTAAATTGAACCGCGGAGCAAATTTCAAATCAACGTTGATTTGTAATATTATAAACACCGTTTGAATAATGCAATTGTTTTGGATAATATTTAAATTGAATTACACTTTAAAATATTACGAAGAAAATTAAGTTACTTGTAACTAGTGACTGTACTATAACATAATTTTTTTTTCCTCCGAGTAACTTTCGTCCATCTTAATTTAGAATTACCGAAAAAAAGGAATTTCAGGTGTCAAAATTAAACAATACGCCAGACTCTTCTGTAGGTACATTAATAACAATAATAATCCGTATCGAATCAACAACGGCAAAACAAGTTTCACGTGGAGGCACGACGAATCGAGTGTTAAATCGCGTGATTTACGAAAAAAAAAAAAAAACCCTGAAGTAAACGTTTATAAACGTTTCCCGATCGCGTCCCCCTTGAAACCGTCACGGTGATAATTAACGTTAGTGCAAATTACTTTTGCACTACCCAAATAAATATCATAGCGATTACGCAACTGCGGTTAGAGATCGGTTGCCCGAGGGTTGACTGTGTGATCATTTTTTTTTTTCATTTTCGCCGGCTGCTCGCAAGACTCCGGCGCGACTTTCCGCCACCGCCGGCTTTTCGATTATGTGCAGGCGTTTGGTACGGTACACCCGGGAATGTCTAAAGGCCTTTACACGTGCACGTTACATTAGTATATCCAATACCGTGTCGCGTAGACAAGTTAACGGCGCTGCTCGCATTTTGCGCGTACACTCGTAACAAAACGGGCTAAACGCATTTAGAACGAATTATAATTTACAATGCAGGCACGAGAACGCGACATCAGTCGCGAGAGAACAATACGATTCCGTTCCGTTCTACCGGCCGAATCTAAAAAGTTGCACGCCGGATACCAACGAAAACGTGTTTCCAGTTTTTGGCCGATAATTCAGCGAGATAATTTATACCGATGCGTATACATATACATTTTACATACGTACTGTGTAAACGTATAACCGCACGAAACTGACCTTGTAAAGTTGTAACACCTAATAAATAATATTAATATTCGTATGTTCGAATTTTAACAACGATAAAACGATCGTAAACGTACACAACTACGTTAATTCTATAATTACAATCGATAAATAACGTACCGACCGCAGTCCTAATAATAACGAGATAATCTATAACACAAACCGTTTAACAAATAATAATTTATTGTGTATCGCCTCGAATTAAAATTGCACATGAATTTATTCATTGATACACAGTGTGTTTTAATGGCGTGAGCGGTGTACGAGGTTAGGGGTTATACTTCCCCACCATTAGCCGAGAAATACGCCAACCACGCGTGTTTGTTTAGTAGTTTAACCTTAAAACTGAATACATCGCGCCGAAACGTAGCAAACGATCCCGCTTACAGACTATGTACCGAGTTATTGAAGACGGGTCGTTTCACGTTTCACGAGTTACAGAGTCGATTTTAAAATATTACAACCAAGACCCCCAAGAGAGAGGGAGGGTGTAAAGGGTGCGGATTAAAAACCGAAATGAAATGTTCCCGGGATGGTCGAAATGCTAACCGACGGGAATGGTTTGTAGCGGGCATTAATTCCAGGAACCGTTTCGGGTTCGATTGTTATTTATTAATCTATGACACAGCTACGATCGCCTCCCATTGAACACTTCCGGCCATGCCACTGGTGTGTTTCGCACGAATGGCGACGCGAAATATTTCAACTGGACACACTTAAAATTTGAAATGAGATTTTTTTTTCCTGAAAAACCGGCGGATACTGAAGCGTACATTTTGAGCTAATCGCAAAAATGTTAACTCTGCATGTGCGACAGTCGCGGATAAATATTGAAAACGATGTTATCTTTTATCGTATACGGTAGTATAAATTTCGGTATACGAATCGAACGAAATTAACATACTTTAATTGATAACATACTCAGCGCATTCGGGTGCTTTCAATAACGTATAGTAATGTTAATATTTTTTTTTATGGGCGACGGATTATGGTTCATTATAAGACACGAATATGGGTTTTTTTATTTTTTTTTTACCGAGGGCCGAAACTTATAGAAAATCTCGCGTACAATACACATGCCGTCAGAACCGCACGCGCTATTGTTGTAAAAACTTATCACCGCTGCTACACAGGTTTATTACGCGAAATCGAAAGCAAATTTGTATAAATAAACACTTTGTGTGTTATGTGACGTGATTTTGCAATAATATTTTACTAGCCGTAAACACCGGCAATCTCATGGCGGTTTCGTTTATATTAATAATATAAACATATCGTCGGCGAAACATAGGAATCGTGACCGTCGCTGTTTAATACAATATTATCATTATATGATTCCGGCGCGTGAATGTTTATTTTTTACGATAAAACGGCATGTAGAACATTATGTTATTATTACTGTATTATGTTTTTTCGGCTTAAAAAAAAAAATTACGAAATGTTTTCGGTTTATTTTATGATTTTTATCGTTGCGGGTGTACGTTTAATAGATAGACGTAGTTGACGCGCGTATATAAATTAAAATACGAACACAAACAGGAATGGCCAGCGAGACTCACGACTCGAGAGTCACACTGTAAAATGAGTAAAAGAAAAGAAAAGAGATTTTCGATCGGATTAATTTTTTGAAGTAAAATGTTATTAGGCCACTGCCGTAGGTGCAGGGTAGTTTGGCAACGTACAGATATTATATATTATTATGCACGAACAATTTAATTTATAATATTATTATAATGTACACACGCACCGATAAATTATTGCAAACGAAAAACGATTCTGGGTCAAGTAGTAATATGTAGTCGTGTTTTGTTCCCTTTATTTCCAATAAAGATAACTGACTAGAAATCATCAAAAATCAAACAAACCAAAAGAAAGAACCGAGGGTCAGGTTAAAAATGTAGATAAATGATTATTTCGAATAAAACACTATCAGAATTTTCGCACATTTTAAAATTAATACTGCATGAAACTAGGAACATTTATGTTAACCGTAAACGCGTCTTCATAAAAAGCGATTTTTTTTTTCTGGAAAAACCGTTAGAAATTTCGAGATATTTTTCAAATGGAGTACTATAAAACAATAAATCCGCATCTTTTGGGGTACGGCGTGAAAAAACCAACGCATGTTTGCTAACCGTAAAGGTGATTTCCGAGAAAAAAAAAATACATCTTTGAAAAACTATTATGTAGCTTCTTTGTTACACTCCCAGGATTGGGAAATGGGTTGTTTTTTTTCTAACTTCGAGTTTTCGTGATGGTCGCCCGAGGATATTTTTAGACCGTGAGCGCGTTGCAAACGCTACAATGATATTATCAATATATTAGTTTTGAAATATCGCCACACCTACGCGACATTATAATCGTAATCCGTATAATAACATATTATAGGTGTAAATACTCGAGATTCAAAAAAAAAATATATATATATAAAAAAAATAATAGTTTGACGTAAAAATCTCGTGTTGAACGACTGGCTTTTAAAGAACTTTAAACCGCACACGTAGACGGGCGCGAGCGGATTTTATTTTCAATAATACTACACGTAAACAGCGGCTGATTGTGATAGTATAATAGGCACACAAAATATTTTACAGATGAACAATTCATCAATGACGAAAAATCTAACAATCGAACGTGTAGGTACATGTAAAATATGCGTATTGTATAGAAGATTTCGGGATAAAAAAAAAAACGGTGGGCCACAACAATAAACCAATACGGATAACATAAATTATACGTTCGATCTTGTGAAAGAAACAAAAAACTGGCCTAATTTCATTATCGACGTATCGTTATAGTATTGAAAATCATAACAATTTTATAAACACGACCGTGTGCACCATGAAGAAAAACCGCGTAACCCATTATTATCGTATGGAATATTTTTACCACGTGTGTTTTTTTAAAATTAATCAACAAATTAAAAAAAAAAAAAAATAAACGCATCGTTAAATTGCGTACGAATTGAAAAATAATGTTATTATAATATTTGAAACGAGTCCGCGCTCTTATATATCGTTTATTTATCAATTTTACTAATATACTGGTTTTTTTGTTTTTTGTTTTTGTTTTTTTTTTTTTTTTTTTTTTTTTTTAATCTCCTATATATTATACTCGATTTATTATTATTATTATTATTCTTTAATCGTTCGTAATTTTAAATTAATATTAAATTGCTGTGGTGCGCGCATAATAATATATATTTATATATTAATATGAAATCGCTACCATATACGAGTGTTTTTAATTTAAACGGGTGTGAAAGCGTATAGACTGCAGGTATTATTTATGTACGGGAAATCGGGCAGACCGTTAATTTATTTTCGATGCATTATTCACGAGAAGCTCGAGAAAAATTTACGGGCACTTTTAGAGAGTAAAAAAAAAAAAAAATAAACACTTTGGAAACCGTTTACTAACTTATAGTATGGTTATTATATTTTGCGCCCCTAGCAGTAACGGCTAAACATAAAGATATTAATAGATATTAAAAGATATTAATATTGAACGGTTACTAAACTATTGCTACCGTGGCATTAAACGCATGTATACACGTATGCTGTATGCTAGGGCATGGGGTGTGACATTATACGGGTGTGGAACCTGGACAGCGAGCACAACCGAAAAGAGAAAGCTAGGAGCTTTTAATAAACGTAGTGTCGGGTGATTTCGCGGCGTAACCGAGTAGCAAACGAATACATTTTCAGACCAGCCAAGGAAAAAAAACATCCCGTGACCATTTAAAACAAATTCGAGTGATTTCATATGCAGGTCACATACTATAATATGTGTTATGGTAGAAGTTGATTATCGGGGGTTATAAAGGAAGATCAAAGATGGCAATCCCTAAAGACGTAGTAGTGAAAAGTTAAGTTAAGTTAAGTCGAGAGTTGAATGAGTTAGTTAGTTAGTTAGTTAGATGAGTTTTGACAGAGGAGTACGGAGAGCTATCAAAAGATTGATGGCCAGAAGAGAAGAAGATATTAGGTATTCTATGTACTTACCGCCGAGCGGATATTGATGTGATATCGCAAAAGTACAGTTGCGGTCGGATCCCGAAGCCGGAATTGCTGTTTGCAATTTAGTCTCTTCGGTTAAGTAATGTTTACTGAACGCTTTGATGAATTTTGATTTTTCCGAACTACACACGGCTACACTGTCAACGAACAAATTGACCTGCAAATAACGTTAATCATATTAATACGGGACTCCGTTCAAAACGAATGAAGGTATTATATACTCTAGATTTGGTCTTCAAAACGGCCGAAGAAGATTTGTGATTGGGGCTAAAGTCGACTGCTACGACGTCGAAACTATAGAATCCTTCGATAATGTTCCCGATGACTTCCAAATCGCCGTCTCTGCTGATCCTCAAGTTCGACAATAGTTGGTCTGAAAAATTAACGAATGTATAATAATTGTGGAAATTACACCGCAGAGAAAATAATAATAATAATAATACCGGGCAAGTATTCCAAAGAGTAATTTCCCTTAAAAGTGTATAGTTCGTTCAATAGATCCGAGTTGTCGTATTTTTCATTCAACCCAGTCGCCGTTACGGTTTTCGCAATAACATTAAATCTGTACACCTTGCCCTTTCGGCCGTATGAAAGTTTTATGGAATAATTCGATTCTTCGAATTCTAGCACATGATCTACGAGCCAATTGAAAATTAATAAAATTTGTATTACTGTTTTAAAATCTCAACAGAAGTATTATATTGTTTATAATATTTACCTAGAACGGGAAGATCGTGAAAAATTGTTACGATTACAATAGTTTCGCCTCCGATTACATTCGAATCCACATCGTTTATTGTCTGCAAATAACAAATATAGTTAATATAATAATTTTGAAAAATCACAATATTCCAGTAAGTATATTTGTTCGTAATTTCGACATTTTTTTACAATCATATTATAAACACGTTTTTTTTTAAGGTCTATAGCTAGTCAATACACAAACATATCTAGAGGATATTATTGTTTTACACAGACATTTTTTTCTTGGACAATATTTTATCCAACTGAGATTTTCGAGCTCCGCTCAAATATTTTTATCCGAATTTTCGAACCAAACACTCCAATGGAGCTGATTCGAATGGACCTTTCGATGACAGTTGTAAATTCAAACTTTATAAATGATTTTTTTTTTTTTCACTTTTCTGCGTATTTGTTAGAATAATTACCAGAATGATTAAAACTATCCGCCAAGCTGAATTCAAAAGATCAATCATGCCTTGGCCTTTCTACAATGACCTACCTTAAGTTTGTAGACAATAGTCGAGTTAGCGCCACCGGTCTGTAACAAATCCGTCAAATCGTCGTCGACGTTGATGTACACGTGATTCTCGAATTTTCGAGTCGAAAATTTCGCAAACACACTCGCGTTGACGTTTTTACAAAAACGAGTGATCGGTTCCAATACCAAACTGTACCCGTTGGGCGTTTTGTAAGCAATCGGCGGGTTTAATTGTGTATTTTTAACCAGCTAAAAATAGCAATACGTTTAGTTTTTTTTTTTTACAATTCCCATTTATATTTTGTAAGTTTATATTCGTTTTTATTTATATCAACTGATTTGCATAATATTATTACCTACCTTGATCGGTATTGTTTTATACGAATAGTACGGCTCATCGAACGGATATTCGTCCGGTCCCGCGTCATCGTTGCTACGACCCGCAGTCGATTTGATTTCACGCTAAATAAAAACACGATAATATTAAACTTTATAAATATTATACAGAGTGATCAACATTTTGTAGACACTCATTATCTCAGAGTATTACATTTTTCTGGAAACTTGCTTTTTATATCATTTAAGAAACAAGCTGCACTAAAATGTTACATTCCTGTTATTTTTATAATCCTATTTTAGTGGGGGGGGGGTGAAACCACTACCCACTTTTAAAGATCAAATAGTAAGCTAATTTCATAAATAGGTAAAATTTTAGTTTAAATACATTTTTTATCTTACAATTTCATTCCAAAATATATCTTTCCGAAGACTTTACTTCGCCATATATATCTAATTTGACTCTTCATAATGACCTTTATATGCGAACACTAGAGGAGAAAACACGTACATTCGACGCACTCTTCCATATTCGACTTCAAGCTCGTCCTAGTCCTCTCATAAATGATATTTCCATGCTTACATTCCCAAGGAATCCTAATCGCAGGTTAAAAAGAAAGTGGTGTCGAGTTGTCTTGTAAAATAACATCTAATGTTTTCTTATTAAATAAAACAAATAAAAATATAACTAACCAGCTTAGAGTCACTATAATATGGAGCTGCTTTATTAAAAAATGTATGTTATAGTATATTCATCATATAAACCTATTATGCTAATTTGTATAGATTGTTTTTATTTCTTTATTAAAGTATACCTTGGAAAACTTGATTTGGTTAGTGAAAATCCTCATGGTAAATCTTAAACGATGCGGATTTTTCGATTGACAATACTCTAATTGAAACATTTTACAATATTTTCAACAGTTTACTACTTAGATCATTTTACTAATTTTTTTTTTTTAATTAATAAGAGAGCTTCAAATTATTCTTACCGTGCTATAAAAGTCGCAATTATTTTGCCCGGTGTAATACTTTATTTGAAATTATAAAAATGTCTAAAACAAATCGACAACAGTTTTTCTATGCAATTTGAAATACCTAACAACAAAATACCGATTCATCTGTTTTATTTTCGTTGATTTCTAGGGGTTATGGGGCATAAAACACTACTAAAACTCCGTTCAGAATTATTTTGTCGTTTTCAATGATATTTTATGCATTTATACATACACTAAATTACACTGTATATTCCACTTTCCAGACTACCCACCTACAACAATCTACTCATGAGAAGTATCAACATTTTTCATATTAGTCATTTCTATTTTCTGTACCTAATTATAGTCTATTGATATCTGCGCAAACGTGACGAAATATTTGTTTACGTGATTATTCTTTAAATTCGTTTAATATATACAATGTACACTGTACATATATATATAAGTATATTATATGTGTGTTTGAGATTATGATAATGTTAAAAATTACATGTTCTACGGATTATAAAAAAAAAAAAAAAACCTTTTTGGGACAATGTAAATACCGATTCGGTGACATTTAAATAGTACAGGTATAACTATATAGGATAACACAGTGTCCCCAGATTCTATTCTAATTAAGTTTTATTTGTTAATAATTTTATTGAATTAAGTTGTAATGCTTATTAAAAAATACCATACGATAAAAAAAAAGAAAAAGAAAAAAAAGTGTCCCAAGATGATTCTGGAAATGCATATGATACAATCATAACAAAAATAGATACGAATTTAAGGTCTTTACCGCGGTAACCTAATATTTTTCAGATTAAGTACCTATATATCAGGTATGTATTGTGTCTAGCACAATACTATTGTATTTCCACGATACACGGAATTGAAACTAGTAGTATTTTTTTTTTTTTAATATTATGTAGGTATATTATTGTTCTTGGTAAAACGATAGTTGTTCTTCAAGTGATCGCCTATACCGATTATCAATTGATGTACAGAATTTCAACGCGAATCTTCAAAAATTAATATCATATTATATTGCACAAATATACTCTATTTAAATTATATTAAAATATCGTAGCGTTATCTCTTACCAATATTTGGTTAAAACATTTGAGTTAAACATTCTACATCATATATCGCAATGGCATTTATAAATCGGTTTCAAAGATAAAACACTTATTACACAAATTAAACGTGGAATATCTCGTCAACGGGTGGATGGAAATCAAAAATTAAATTCCAACAGTAAAATGTATCTAAACTAATATTTCGTCTATTTATGGAATTTTAGATTCGGAGCGGTAGCGAGATACGTATTGGTTATACAATGATGTATGTATATATTCTTTTTTTTTTATCAGTGAACAACTTGTCTATCAGAAATCTTACTTTATTAGACTTATTAATAGTAATACCATAATTACTGCAGTTTCTGCACACATCAGTAAATCAGTATATAATATGTACAAGGTGATCCATATAAGAGGGTACACTCGTTATCTCGGAGAGTATTATTAGCTTTTATCAGAATTTTTTTCGTAGAACATTTAAGAAACAAGTAGCTCTACAAATTTACATTTATGTTATTTTTTGTCCCCCTTATTTTTGGGGATAAAACCACTACCTATATTTGATTTTCCAACTGCGATTTATATTGAAAATCCCATAAATAGACAGAGTATTAGTTAAAATTAATTTTGGTGTTGCCATTTTTTATTTCCGTCAACTTTATTCCACACTATATTCCACTTTTAAGCTTGGGTCGAGAGTGAGTAGTGAGGCATTAAAAACATTAAAAACGGTTATTAGAAACTATTGACCGGATATGAAGATATGATGATACAGTAAAGTTTTTAGAATTATATATTTTATACATTGGCTATTTTGAAAACTTTAAAAAGTGAAAAAATAAAGTTATTTTTTTTCAGTGATTGAGGGATGAAATTAAAATATAATTTTTCTCTACATCTGTGTCCTCGCTGACACAAAACCCAATTGAAAAAAAAAAAAAAATGAATATTGACCTATTAGCATTCGGATAAGACCGTGAGGCACGTTGTATAAATGTATAATGTGCATATAGTATTATAAGTTTAAAAGGTATGTACAATGTACATAAAACTCCATTTTTACTTAACGATGCACAATAATATATTTTAATATTATTAATATGCACTTCAGACAAACTGTTGTGAAAAATGCATGTACGGCTCACATAGAATAAAATAAATACCTATACATTATAAAATGTAACAACAAGTAGTTGGGTATAAACAAAATACTCATAAAGCACAATATTTATAGGTATAGCATTATACATTATACACATTGGCTTGAGTATCCGTCATGAGTACAACTCGTACTATATTGTAATATTATATAATATTATTAAATTCATAGAAAACAATTGCTCCCCTGACTAGGAGATTTTTTTTTTTTTTTTTAATGTTCAAATCGAAATATCATTCGGTCAGTAATATTAATAACAACAGTTATTTTATACGAGCGCGTCATTATCGATACTAAGTTTATAGTGAAAAACAAACATATAGTAATCGGATGTGAGAGGAATGAGGAAATAAAAACCCAACAAAACAGCTATACCACTGGTAGGTAAACGTTAACGCTATTGAAATGAAATCGAGTATTAACTACTTTTAACTACTGACGAGTATTGAATTTTTCTCACTAATATTCGTTGATTATTATTATTTTTAGATTCGGATCGTTGTAGCGAGGGACCTATCGGTTTTACTATGATGTGTGCTCTATGTTTTCTACCAGAAATAATGCTCCAATCGAGAAACGACAAAATATTGATTTTGAACCATTTGATATTCAACCACTGTAACAGAGAGTCATTTTTTTTTTATATCCAATGTAGTTTTCATAATAATTGGAAAAAACCAAAAAACACGATTTTTTCAAATCATGGCGCTACGATTTCGTTATTTAAAATGTTTAAGATTATATTTTTCTACTAGAAATCTTTGTCCAAATTTCAAGAATAGCATATTTTCTGAAAAAAATTTTGTCTAGTTTGTCAGCAAGAAAATCGTTATTTTATTTTCCGTATAGTTTTTCTAATAATTACGAAAAACCGAAAAAAAAAAAACCGCAGAAAAGATGGCAAACTCTACGGCATTTGTGGTTTTTTTGTTGTTATTTGTTTGAAAATTATTATAGGGACCTGTAGTTTCTAAAAAAAATACTTTATTGGCCTTTTGTAGGCGGAGTAAAACATTCTAACTATTTTTAGGCTATTTACCTACATTACAGGTATTTTTGTATGTTTTTATATGCACTTTTATTTGGTAGGTAACTGTTATTGAAATTATATGAATTATGAGAAATCCTTGAACATTTTAAAAAAGGTGCATTATTAATTATGTACTTAGTGGTATAAAAACAAATTTGAGTTTAATGCATTAGTTTTTTTTTTTCTTAAGCATTTCAAGTTCAAATTTTGACGAAAATCGTAAAAATTATGGCATTTTATATATCTGAAAATAGTCTAACCAGACTTCGCTCCAAATCGTTTTTCGTTAACAATGCATACAGATGTCTTTGCATACAGATATAAATTAAATAACTTTATGTATCCTGCCTTCCCAATTTCCCACCTCGGAATGGGCTGCACTCGTCCCCAGTATCAGTACTCTTTCTTTTTTCTTTTTTGTTTTGTTAACTAGGTATTTAGTTATGATTTCATATGACTGGCATGCGTAATATACATATTTATTAACAGTAAAAAAAGAATAAAAACAAATATCGACTCATCGGTGACAGACATCTAAAACTTAAATTTTGTTTACGTCATTCTCGTATAATCTAATCGGCAATCATCATTACACAGTTCTGCCTTTAAAAACAATTAGGTAGGCGGTACCTATCGTTTAGGTAGTTATTTTTACGATGCTTTTTAATTAAATCCATTCGATTTTACGATACCTACATGTATTTGTTCGCAAAAAAATGGAATACCTGCATTATTAATGGATACTAATTAATAATACTTGGAAATAATTCTCTAATCAGAAAAAAAACAAATAATGACATTTAAAGTATTAAAAAATGATTAAATATTCATCTTCTACGAGCACTTGTATGTTTATTATATTGTTTAAACTATAGGTAGGCACATAGAAATAAATACTCGAGTCAAGAATAATATTATTAAATTCATCGTAATATTATTTTGTAATCTAATTGCAAATATAAAAAAAATGTATAATATAATATTAGCTAATTAAAGATAAATCATTGCAATCAATAAACGATTCTGAGCAAGTTCGGTAACCTGATATACTTCTGCAGATATTAGTGATGAGATTTCCTCGTAGTTAAGGTAACATAAAACCAATATCCGATCTGATATTTGAAATCAAAAACTATGAATTGACGTTGAAAAATAACGATAAATCGGTTGAAAACCCAATTTTTTTAAACTTTTAATATTACAGAGACATATTTTCGTCTTGCTTTTTGTCCAAAAACATGGTTTACAGGATTAACTCTACTGCCTCGGAGAGGCATGCGATTTATTTATTGAAAAGATGGCAACTTTTTCTAGGTCACATTCGATTAGGATTTCGAAAATTATATTTCTAAACTGTATAATTATTTGAATTAGAATATGACAAACAAAACTTCTTGTTGTTTTTGGTTATATTATGCAAAATCGAAGTACAGGCCGCCTGTAGGAAGTTATTCTCATTGAACAAATGTGACCTTATCATTTTTAGACGTTGGTACAATAAAAATATTATGTTGAATACAGCTGCAGCAGCCGTTGGGTATAATACGTTTATTAGTTATCACTATTATCATGTGTACCTATGTATTTTATGATTTTTATTATTGTTATTTTTTATTTAAATAACAGTTTACCTACATACTACCTAAATACCTGCAGCTCCCATGTTGAACGTTTTACGTTATCTCTGTTATAACTAAATATTTAATGCATTTTAATCCAGTGTTTAGCTGCAGCTGCAGTGTATATGTTATAGCTACCTATAGCTATAACTATAAGACGTATTAATAATATACACGGGTAAATTATTAACCGTATTGGAATTCGCTTTTGAGTTAGGCATTCAGACGATATTACTTGACATTATCTCCGTTATTAATATGTTATTATAATCACTTAAGTATACATACGTATATATATATAAATATTCGTTTTCCATGCGATGCTTATATTATTTATTAAAAAAAAAGTGCCATGTTACGAGTCTAGGTAATAACGGTCATGCTAAAATAGCCATATATAAAAATGGACAGAGGAATAAACGACCTGAGGAAAATAAAGCTATATGACTCGAGGAAAAAGATTAGATATGTTTTGTCCATGGAGAGTTTTTAATCTACAAGAGAAGTATTTAATTTAATCGAAATTGTATATTTAATTATGGTGCTTTGTACATAATTAATGATGGTAATGATAAATAATATTAATCGTAATAATGGTCAAATAAAAAATGGCTACGAAAAAAAAAATGTTTAAAATTTGTTCATCTTACAATTTTTGTATTTCACCATATTTTTCTCTGACCACTTTGATATATAGCCATTTTAACCGGTTTTTTTTCCACGGCCATTTTTGATTTAGTCTTTTTTACAAACTACTACCTATTACACTGTGGTGCACCAGCGTAAAGTCATTTTCCACTACTCAAATATTTTCGATTTACATTTTTCTTATTCAATTATGTATAATATGACGTATTCTACGATGGTAATTTTTAAATTGGATTTTTTAAATTTAAATTAAGTTTGTTTTGTTATATCAAAAGCTGAATTTACTTTTAACAATCTCGACGATAATATCCATTTCGGAGAAAAAAAATAGCTAATCATATTTCACTATCAGACCAATACAGTATAATATATACATGCTGCGTTTTATTAAAACCGAATTTACATGTTATTATTATTATTATTATTCAATTTGCATTGATCGTGATAAAATTAAAAATATATTATTAAAACACAGCCTCCGCGGATCGCGTCAAAGGAAAACTGTTTAAATGAAAATAGATTTCATTTATTTATTTATTATTTTTTTTTTTTTTTTTTTTTTTTATAGTAACATTATTTTATTAAACTCTTCGATTGCGTCGGTTTTATGAATAGTAAGTTTTTTGTTAGCACCGGAATGTAAATGGAAAAAAAAATCAAATATTAGATACATATATATATATATAAATACGTATACACCTATAACAGTACCCTCGTCCGCTCATTTGTGGTTTCTCGCGTCGTCGTGCACAACCACGACCGTTGTTGTCATCCTTATTTACACGCGCTGCAGATAATGTGTGGATACATCAAAACATGTTAATGCGCGTGTACGCATATTTAACATTCTTTAGGTGTTATTATATTAAATAGTGTGGCCACGTCCGCGGTACACTCACACGCGCAACGATGGTACCAATTATTTGCAGTTCGCGTGTGACGACTTTCCAAAAATATCAACACAACGAACTACGTAGCCGGGAAATGATATTACTCTTGCGTTTTCCAAACGGTTATCATACAAAGGTTACGGCATTACATCATATTATTACGGGTTCTGGTACGCGACGCCGACGGTCGACATGTCCACCGGTCAAAACCACGGCGGTCGAATGGTCCTTGTCGGGATGTACGATATGTCGACGGTTTCGAAGGCATTTCGATTTGAACGTAATAATAACAACGGACAGTTACAAAATGAATGCAAGATGTTCATAACGCCGTGCCATTATCTATTGGTACGTGCGCCCCACGTATAAAACTCCGAAATAGTCATAAGACCGTTTAACTCCTACGTATCTGTACCCTAACCGGCCTAACCTAATCTGCGTCCTCAATCCGTCGACATTTTGTACTATCCGATTCGCTGACCGTAGGTATTTCATATGGTCGTCGACATTTTAACGTACGGATTTCATACTTGCCGGCATTTTCGGGTGTCGACATTTCGTACTTTCCGGCAATTCGACTGGTCGATATTTTAACCGTCGGCGTTTCGAACAACTCCCATTATTATTAAGTTACTTACGGTGTTCTCTTTCTGTTCGTTTCCGGGCGTGTTGTTTAACGCGAATGAATCTAAAACCAAAAATCAAATGGCGAATAATACAAAAAAAGAAAAAAATTTTATCACACACACGCACACAAAACCCACGAAAACAAAATAATAATAATAATTAATATTTGAGATAATATTGTGCAACGACTGACGACGACCATTGAACACGCGTGTTCTATAACTATTGCCTCAAAAAATTGAACGTTAATATAATAATATTGACCAAAAATAACGCAGTCAAATTCGTGTGGAGATAAAAAAAATTGTTTAGGTAGGTAGGTAGGTATGCCGGTATGAGCTTGTGTAAAAAAAATATATATAATATTATAATGCCAGCTGAGTACAGCTAGTATAGCTAATATAGTAATATTCTCTATTTATTATAATAATAGTAATAAGTTTAAAAAAAAAACAAAAAACAAAAAAAAATCGTATTTACCACTGGAAAAACAAATCAGGATCGTACAGAACAGATAAAACGATGAACGAGTTCCGACCATACTTATTGTGTTGTTGTTATTATTCTAATAATATTAGGCACAGTTGTGTTTAATACGATATTCGAACTGATCGTACAGAACGCTTATTGCTGACTGCAGTACGAAAAACGAAAAATGTTTGACGAAGATCAAAAAATTGTTTACTGTTCTTATCTATATGACTCTATGCATACGCACACACACACACGCACACACACATACACACATGCGTAGTGTACAAACACACGCACACACGAAAAATACACCGGCTTGTGGTGGTGTAGTGTAGTGCACACACGGTATTCGGTATATTATTATTATTATTACTCTCGAGTGGCGCACTATGAAAAAAAAAAAAAATGTTAAAATTATTATAATATTATATAGTGCCGGTCACAGATAACGGCCGCCTTCTTATCGTGTGTGCTCGCAATTAAACTGTACGATCAATTAAAAAACAAAGGAAACAATACACACACGTATATATTTATATTATTATATGCATATTATACACGCATAAAATAAAATTGTATTCGAGTGCGGATAATAAAAAAACCATAAAAATCAATCGGTTTCCTACGCTGCGATATTGTTTGTATATGACGATAAAGGCAATTTTTTTTCTTGTTCTTGTCATCGAATGGGCACCCGAGGGGTCAGTTTCACCATGCTCGCCCATTGGCCGTCACACAGGTCCTCGAAGGTCATGTCTTCGACGGGCTTCCCTCCCAGATCCCTGGGACCTCTGCACGTCGGATTGGAGTCCCACACTTTCGGTCTGTTCGCTCGCAGCCATCTGTCAGATATCGTAAATAATAATACAAAAAACACCGATAGGATATTAAAAATAACGTTTTAAAAGTTTTATAATACTAAAATATTATAATATTAAAACAGGAGCGCTGTTGCAGTGTTCGAACATCGTGTTTCGGATGTATTGATCCGATACACCGCGAGTCGGAAACCACCACCTGACTCGGGTTATTAATAGTGTACTGCGGCCAAAATGAAAACCGTATGTAATAAATATTTTTTTTTTCATGACATGTTAGTCGGAGAATGCGTTATAATCTCAAAACTAAACGAGTTCAAATGTCTTATGCCCGCTTTAAATTGGACAATAATATTATTAACAATATATAATTGTACGAAAATAAAAACCGCAATTATTTTTTTTTTTTTTGATATCATTTTCTACATAATGTAATGTGGTATAGAAAATTGATTAAAGTGTGCCGAAACTAGGTTTTAAAAAAATAAAAACGATTTTTTCCTATATAAAAATGTATCACTCGAGTTAAATATCTAACAATTTTTCCAGCTAATTTCTACTTACTTGTTGTCTTTATTTACTCGAATACCTATATGCGTTACTGTGCTAAGAACACAGCTCTACAACCGAAATGACCATAAATCAATAATAAACCTATACCGATAATAACGTTTCCTTATTACACTGCAACATCCATTATATTTTATGTAATTTTTAATTATATCAAAAACCATAATAATAATAATAATAATAATGATAATATTATACGACTGAAAAGAAGTCGTGGATGTTCATAATTACCTAGCCAAGTATAATATGGCGCAATCGCAATGCCACGGATTCTTGGATAGCTTTAAAGATATCAAATTAGGTAGGTTATCGAAACAGTCGGTAGGTAGAAACTGAAACTTATTACTGTCAATGTGTCTGCAAAATAAAAATAAAATTCATTTATATTTATCCAAATGTAACAAACATTTAAATACTAATCATATAGTATCTAGCATAAAAAATCAAATTATAAAACCAAACGGACATATATCGCACGATGGGTGGGGCCACTGTTGTAGGTGAAAAGTTGAGAAGTTCGAAAGAATTTAATGCATATATGTACTTGGCGATTAAACCATTGCTAACAAAAAACGATTCTGAGCCGAATTAAATTACACACGTTTTGAAAGGCCGCAATATACGCAATATAGGTGCAATGCGGTTTGTAAATAATGCATTTCGTGCGTTTTCCCGTTGTTTCCATTTAATATGACAACCCCAGGAAAAATTAAAGGAATAAACTCTTTAATGTACCACCCCAGTTAGATTTTCTTTCAGAAAAACTGCTACACTTGAAAATCGGAGCAAAATTTCTGGTAGAAAAGTTGTTCACAGAAAAATGAAAATAAAAATGTACATCTTTGTAAAACCGATATATCCCTCGCTTTGCTCAGAATCTAAAATTTTATCACAATGGAATGTTTAGTGTATAATACCTGTTAAGTATAAAACTAAGTACATTTTAGAGTATATTAAGATAATTGCATACATTTCATTCAAAAACTATTGCAATCGATTGTTGTCTGAGTGCATTATTTTCTTTTGTTGATTATCAGTTGTTATCGTTTATTATTACCGTCTGAATTCAGGCAATTTTACAAGAAAATACAATTATAGTTATTACTGCACTTCAAAGTTCGAGAGAATAACAAATGAACAAATACAGCCACTATAATATTCTGCATCGAATATCGATCAAAACAAAGTGCACAATACCTGTTGGTTTCTACTTGTTAACTGTTTTACTTTGTCCTTTAATAATAATAATTTTTTTTTTTTTTAAAGTGCCCAATCGTAAATAATGTAAGGTAAAAATGATGCACATATATGTATTTATATATGATAATATATAGAATATGATGCGATTGAAATATATATTAATTACGCAATAAACTATACAGATGATCAGACAATAGTCTGAATATTATATACCTAGATTATATGAAAACGCTTACAATTTTCTGAGTTTCCTCAACGGTTCGAAGAGTTTGTCGTCGATAATTTTTAACACGTTATTGTTGAGAAACAAAGAGGTCAGATTTTTCAAACCGTAAAAACTGTCGATGTCCAACTGTTGGATGTTATTCGAGAAAAGATAAAGTTTTTCGAGTGAGGCCAAGTTTTTAAATGTTCGTTCCGGTATGAAATCCAAGTAATTTTGACCGAGATGAAGTTCGTTCAAAGCCACTAAGTCAATGAACTCGTTACCGTTCAACTATGACACGAATAACATTATGGACATAACGATATAGTTTACCAAAAATGTTGATTATATTACAGTCGTCACTCACCAAAGATATCCAGTTTTTAGTCAGATCCAAGTACACCAATCGACGCATGTTGTTGAATAGACCCGGGCGAATGAATGATATGCGATTGTTCCTCAAGGACAAAACTTCCAAGTACTCAACGTCGTCAAAGACACCTACGGAAATTCGCATATTATAAGTGCATTTGAAGAAGATTAATCGTAGCTTCGTGCAGTACCCAATGGAAGTTGTTGTAATTGATTTTCTTGTAACTTTAGTCTCTTTAAGGACACCACGCCTTTGAATAAATCAGAAGATATCTCTAATAGTGAATTAGACGACAAGTCAAGATCTTCTAGCCGATCTAGACCTTTGAAAATTGATTTCGGTAAAATTTCTATCTTATTGTCGTATAAATGTATCAACAACAAGTTTTTCGTCGATTGGAATAACGTTTCCGGCAACCGTTTAATATGGTTCATCGACATGTCTCTACAGTTAATATCAAATACAAGCGTGTAGGTTAAGCAATCATTTTTCATTTGAAATATAATGTTTTAAATAGAAACGCGTGAATACATATTATACTGTTATGTCAACATTGATGTCAAATTAATATAAAAATAAGGAGTGTAAAAAAAAAAAAAAAAACTGGCAAAGTAATTTATAATTAACTATCGCCGATTTGTACAAACGTTTCGTCAATAGAAAAATATCCGTTGTATTTTGTCATAAAACGAAAATATTATTGTAATAAAGACAATGCACAGATATTAAGAAAATTACAGGCATTTTTCCTACCAAGTGTATTATCATATTTAAAACAATTATTATTGTTAACTAATTTGTTTACTAAACTAACGCGTTTTGTTAGACAAACATTTTATTTTATATTTTATATTCAGATAAAAGAGAATGAAAATTGCAGTTTAATTTGATGAAAGATTAAATTGACCATAGTAAATAAATATACATTTTTATCGGTGCAGCGTTAAACTACAGTTACACTTGGCACCCTTTAACACGGCCCGCGCTTTATTACGGGATTTTTTAATACATGTATACAATTAATATTCAGTTTTAGATTAAACGAATTATGCAAAAAATGAATTATATAACGATATCTAAACATCCATAGAACTGGTTTAAAAACGTAAATCGACCTTTCTCCACTCGTTCGTTCTCTTTTTTCATCATACTTTTTTTCCTAATATCTTATTTGTAGATTTTTCGTTGTACCGTAACGCTATAATATTATTAATATATTATCATGTTGTATTCTCGTAACTGGAGCAGTATGTTAACGTAATAAAAAAAAAAAAAAATATATAATAATTATAAAACCGAAAATATACATTTGTACTGTACAGTTGAATTAATATTTTATTATAGCGATTAGATATTTTTAATAATGTTTTAATATTAGAATTTATCATAACGTTTAAAATAAAAACCGATTTATTTAATTAATATTAAGCTGAATACATTTAATTAATTAATATACCATACTGCATCGATAATTGCATACGACATAGCCAATATTCTTTCTTTTTTTTTTTCAATCGTTACTATCAAAAATAATAAGATAAAAAGTGTTTAAGGAACTATTGATAGTATAGTAAGTATAGTAATAATTTGAGCCTTCTATCTTGAAAATGTCCGAACTTTTTCTGCCAATTTGGCGACGGGTTAAGCCTCTTTTCAAAAGTCGATTACCGTGAACAATAATAATAATTTTATAATCCAAATGGTTGAGCAACTCTCAGGACGCGTAAAACATAAATACAAATATAATTTTGCCTTCAAAAAGGGTCTCAATAAATTATACTTTCGAAAAGAGGTAATGTCGGTATCGAGTAGGCGGAAAAATGTGCATAGATTCGCGAACGATTATTACTATGACAAGTACGGTAACCAGTATACGAGTTGATAGGCTAAAAAAAACCAATTAAAATATCCTCGAATACAGTGGTATGCCCAGGAATTTCAACGAGACGTAGCAAATAATCAAGAATAAATCGTTAAAATATTCTTCTCCGCCCAACTCGACTGCGAGAATTCAAAAGCCGAATCGAAAAAAAAAGCCACGTAGGTAATATGTAATCAATTAATCGAGCTATCCCTTGTGAATCGACTGAAATGTACACATTTCAAGATTAAATGCAAAGCCCTACTTAAGAATTACGGGGTTCTGGCCTAATTTTTTGACGGAGCCCTTAAGTCAAATTATAAATTCCATTTTTCCTCTTATCCAGTTCTGTAACAATCAATTATAATTATAAATTGTTTCAACCTTTAATTTTTAAAATGATTTTTTTTACAATGATGTTTATTTTTTTTCTGTAATCAACTTTTCTATTAGCAATTTTATTCGAAAGGAAATCTGACTAGGGTGGTACTTTAAACGGGCCATTTTTTTTTTATTTTTCCATGAGTTTTCGTAATAAATAGAAAAAAACACGGAGAAAATGGGAAAATAGAAACAATATTAAACAAATATTATTAAAGAAAATATATAATGCATATGCGATTATTTTATCATAATGCAACATATAATATATTAGATTGTTGACAAATCAACACTTTTAATTGAACTCTGCTCAGAATCGTTTTTCGTTAGCGATTACTAATCGCCGAGTACAGATATACATTCAATTTCCCCTCCGCCTTCCCAACTTTTCACCTAAAACAGTGGCCCACTGTTCCATTACGGACCGCCGACGCGCGCGCTATCATCGCGCGGGATGGCGCGGGCATGTTGCAGCGCAACGTTCCAATGTTGAAACGGCGGCGTCGCGGTCACACACACACACACCCCGCGGACCGGGTATTGTCGGCCGGCCGCCGCGCGTCCCGGTGGCAATCGCAAAACGACAGCGGAAACCGCATTGACGGCCGCGCGAGTTGAGTGCGGCCCAGTTAGGTGCCGTTTCGCGCGTGCGGCGTCGCACGCAGACATTTGCGCCGTGCACACGTTTGAAACGATCGAGTTCGGCGTCGCGCCGACGGCCGCGCGCGCGTCAACATTGTTCGCGCAACCGAAACGTTTTGCGGCAGGCCGAACGACATTTCAACGCGGACCAGGCGAAACGTCGCGCCCCGCGCGTGTTCGCAAAAGAAAACCGCTACGGCGCGTTATCGATTGTTAACCGCGCGCACGACGCATCCGCGTACATTTCCCCCCCCCCTAGCCTAGCCTGTAACGGCGGTTCTAAACATTTTTTTTTTATTTTTTTTTTTTTTAGGACTGCGGACCCGGATTTCCCCCCTCCTCCCGAATAATCGATCGCTACACGCGCGGTTTCGCTTTTCCAAGAGTAATTCATGCGAACGGCCGGGAAAACGTTAAGACCGCCTCGTTTTAAAGTTATCACCCCGGTCAGACGTCCTTTCGGAAAAAGCGCTCGACCCCGGACACCGGAGCGAAATTGCCGGTGGAAAAGCCGTTTACGGAGAGAAAAAAAAAACAACATTATAAAACCGACGCGTTCCCCCGCTCAGAATCTGGAAAAACATAAATTTCTCGAAATCCGTATCGTCCAGAACGATTTTCGCGGCCCGCCGTTCGAAAATTCCCTCGGGTCGTCGGCGGCCCGGCGGTCGCGACCCGCAGTCTGTGAAACGCCGGTCCACGAGTGTGCAGACGTACGTGCGGATACGCGTGCGCCGGTACGGTTCTCCCGGATTCGAATGCAAATCTTTCCGCGTGTAACGCATCCTGCGACGTCTCGTCTCCAACGCGCGAACACGATAACGTACGCCCGTGTATCGTTCGGATCGTGTAAATATCGCCTTGAAATAATTTAACGCGCGCAATCGCGGGCACACATCGTTAACGCGTTACGAGGCGACGAACCGATTGATTATCCGTCAAAATCGGTCTGTGATTTATCGGATAACAACGCGTGCGTATAATACGGCGTACGCGTGTACGGGTTCCGCCGTACACGAAAATGTTCCCGTTAGAAACGTCATCCCCGCCCCCCCCTCCGTTCGCGAAACGCCCGTCGAAAAGTACCGTTTACGTGCCCGGGCCGAATCGCGGCGAACGACTCCTAACGGCGTTTCGAAATGCCGCAAAAGTTTTCCGGTGGTAAATATATTTATTTCGAACCGTAACGAACGTTCTAAAACGAACATTCTTCATTCGACGGCGACAATATTCGCGTTCCGATATATTTATTGGTAGTTTTACGATTCGAAATAAGCGTGCGCCGTTTAGACGGCAATGTTATCGCGACACGTTCCGAACGAGTGATGATCTCGGTACGGTACGCGCGTTCGACCATTCAGTAATGACACATATCGATAATACTTACAATATTTGCATTTTCGAATTCTTTTTGAACAACAACGACACTTCTATTAAATGGTTCCTGTGAAATCGCCTGCGTCGGGGAAAGAAAAAACACACAGCGATAAATATTTTGTTCTTTATGATCAGATATAAAAGAAAATGTTTAATTCGTATTACAATTTCGTAAGATTCTCTAGCGTGTTGAAAATCGACGTGGGTATGTAGTCGATGTCGTTGTCCGTTAGATCCCTGTAATTTACACGCAAGTAAGTTGGTTAGCGTATGGGTCAGCCGTATAACACGTATAGGCGAACAATGATAATAATAATAAAAAAAAAAAAAAAAAAAAAATGCACTCACAGTTCTGTTAAATTTGTCAAGTCCTTAAATGTATCTTTGTGCAAAGACATGATTCGGTTGGTGCTCAAGTCGCTGTGTAAAATAAAAATATAAACGAAGATAAGAAATATTGGTAGGCGAAACGATATTTATTTTTTTTTTTACTCATCGCACGATACGAAAAATCGTTATTAATATACGGTAGGTACTATAGGACTCTTTAAGAAAAAAAAAAAAAAAAAAAAAAAATGTATAACAAAAATTATGTAATGTACAAAATAAATAGTAATCTCCGTTTGTTTGATGGGTATAATAAAAAAAAAAAAAACCCGAAACGACACATATTGAGTATATAAGTATTAGAATTTCATTTTTTTTTTTTATTTTTTTTAACCGCTGTTTTTCTCTCTTCAGTTCGTTGATGAACCGAATAATTGTATATTTTATTTACGTACATTGATTACGTTCGGCTTTTCAACAGTAATATCTAAAAAAATTATTGCGAATCGATTAACTAATCCGAAAACTCCGTCACGTCGAGGTCGAGAGAGCGCGCAGTAAAAACGCGGAATGTACAAATCCGGAACCCGGGGTTTCGCGGACGCCGAAATCCGTACCGCGCAAAGCCGAAGGGCGCGACTATGGAATGCGAAAGTCTCGGGCCCGCGCGCGTCCGCGGTCGGTCACTACGGGTTTTACGGATCTATCGAAATCCGAACGGCGCGTGAATCCGGAAAACGAAACGGTCGAATCGTACTACTCGACTGCCCGGGCATTATCGGTAAACACCGCGATTCCGTGGAAATTCGAGAATTTCGCTTTTCGGATTTCCGCGGGCTTTTTTTTTTTTTTTTTTTTATCGGGACCCGAATTTCAATCGCAACAGGCGTTACACATTTTCGCGTGTTACGCAACACCGCGGCGTACAACGACAAATATAACGGTTTTATTATAATTATTATTCGCGCGTGTCGTTACGGACTCCGTGCACACAAACCGGATGGTTTTAAATAAATAAATAAATACCGAACGCGGTAAACGATACGAAAAAAAAAAAAAAAAAAAAAAAAAAAAAAATCGAACCGAATAGAATAAAAGAGGTCAATAGAAACTACTTCTAATCACAAATAAACATTTCTCAATCGTTATTATTTATTTTCGAACAATACAGGTATGCGGACCGAGGTGTGTGTGTGTGTGTGTGTGTGTGAAGTGTTCGGTCTAAACGAGATACGATTTTTTTTTATTTTTTTTTTTTTTTTTTAAATCGCGCGGAATAATAATAATAATTGTCTCGTTATGCGTACACATTTAGCATGTTATAACGTGACCGCGATCGTTTGAATGATCGCACGAAACGGTCTGACGCATCACGTCAATTACACTGAAATGCTACAAAAAAAAAAAATAATAAAAACCGTTCCGTTTTGTACCGTTGTTAGGTTGTGTGTTTTTTTTTTTTTTTCTAATTATCACCATTGTTGTTTATCTCTCCGGGATGGTCGGGAGGGCGAAAAAAACCGTCGCGCAGAGTAATTTCCATTTCGTTCGCGACATTTCGACGGCGGCCTAGTTCGGTTAATATATCGTTTTTTAATCGTCCGGCGAAACGCAATGCGTTTTTAAACGTTCTCTCTCGCGTTTCGGAAAACGCGCGGATCCCGTGCCCACCGGACGGTCTTTCGGATTCGGATTTAATCGCGTGATAATCGGTCGTTTATTCGACAATGCGACGCATACACGCACGTTTGTGTGTACGGCGGCGTCGGGGGAAGGGGTGGGGGGGGGAAACGAGGGGGAGGGGAATATCGTCGGGCGGTCGCGGTGGACAACGTTGGATAACAACGGTGTCCGGCGCGTAAATACGTCTGGAAAAGTAACGTGGGCAACGGACGGCGTTGCCCGTGCGTTTCGATCGTTATTTACATTGCGTTCGCGTCGATCGGCAGGGTCTGGCCGGACGGGATTTCTTCAAAGTCCTTTCTCCAACAGCTCACCGAATGCGTTTCAGTTCTGCACTTGCACGGGCCGCGGCTGCAACGTTTCCACCGGTCGACGCCGGACGCGATTGTCCACACTGAAACGACAGTACCCGCGGTTATTAAAAATAAAAATAAAAATGTACGCATTTACACGTCTATACACGTGTACTAAACCTTTTGGCCGCCGCGGATGCCGGAACCGGCGAACGCGGAGGGCGGCGATTGAGTGGAGACCGTGCCGGGAATGAGAGACCGAAAGGAACCGGCGGAGTCGATGGACGAGGTAGACCAAGACCCGAGTAAATTATCGGGTGTAGCGAACCGGCAAGGGAGGGGGATGGGAAATCGCGAAGCGTGTGTGGGGGGGGTGCAGTATAGTCGACGGGAAAAACACTTTAAGAATTGCGATACGCCGAAGAAATCAGAACGAGGAGACGTATTATCGCTGGAAACCACGATAGATCGTTGCACGCAAATAACTACGGTTCCGGATTCGGAGCTATCGGATCGAATTATCATCGAGTTTATCGTTATCGCCGGTTTCATCGCATACCGGCATTGTCGCGCTGCCGCTTTCCTCCGCTGTATCCTGCGGCCGCACTTATGATTCCGCCAGAGTCGTATACCGTGCGTACCGCGACACACGGTCCGCAATGTCTCCGTTATTCACTCGCACGCCCCTGAACCAAACCTCCGTTCACTATTATTGTGTCAAAGTGCGCTTACCTATATCGCGCGCTTAAAACACCGCCGCCTGCCCGATTCGTAAACGTTACAATACTTTGGTCCCGGAGAATAAGGGCTTAAGACGAGTGTCTGTAGTTTTGCGATACGAGAGAATGCGCATTTCAAACAATACGTAAACCGCGCTATGCGCGCTCGTTTTTAAAATACACGAACGGAACGAAATAATCATAAAGAAATATAAAAAAAAAAAAAAAAATATACCGAAAACGTACTTCTTCCCCGGGACCAAAGTACCACGTGTAATAGAATATCTAATAAACGCCGTGTTGTTACTCGCCGGGCTGTTCGACGGATCGCAGCCTCCTGTCCAACCGTTGCAGTTTGGCCTCGAGCAGCTCGCCCCTGTCGCCGTCGCCGTCGCCGTCACCGCCGCCGCCGCCGCCGCGCAACTTTTCGTTGATCGGCCACACCGCGTTGGCCAAATCGTCGCGCATCCGCACGTACGCCTCGCAAGCGTTCAACGTGCACACGTCCACCCGCTCGGCCGTCCAGTTGTCGTGACGCGACGGCGTCCCTGCCGTCGGCGGCCGGCCGAACGGGGCGCCGACCACGGGGGTCTCGGGCCCGGTGCGTCCTACCGCCGCCGAGCCGTACCTGAACAACGCGGAGGCGGCGTAGACGGCCATCAACATCGGGAACGCGGCCGGTCCCCGCGAGCGTTCCGCAGCTCTTCGGATCGTTACGCGGCGCTTCATCGTCGTCTCGACGGGAACGTCGTCGGTCGAGTGTGCACGCGTCCCGGCAGTGTCCGCCGAAATAAATATAAAAAACGAATTAAAAAAAAAAAAAAAACCACAACTCGCGGAAATCGAAAATAATAATTTGTTGTATGCCCGCGCGTTGTGCCCCCGTCGGTGAAATTCCGTATTGTCCCGTTCATTGCGGTCGTCCGGTCCGGAATTTCCGTTCGACAATAATACCTAATAATCGTTATATTTACGCGAGTCGGTCGTTCATTGTCGCAGTCACGGGATGTCCCGTTTAAGTCGCTTGCCGTTGTTTTGTTTGTTTGTTTTGTTTTTTTTTTTAGTAACGATTGTTGTTAATCGTGAATGAACGGTTTGACGTGTATAAAGGTTCAAACAAAAGCGTACAAATTATCTGTGTGCGGAATAACGAATGGTTTTCGGATTGGAGTAGGCGTGCATCAGAGTTCGGCTTTGAGCCCTTACTCGTTTTCGGCTGTTACTACTGCGGTACCGTGGTGCGTGCGACGTTTACGGACGATACAGTTTTGATAGAAGACATTTTCGAAGTAGTTAACAATAGATTCGAGGAACGAAAAGTGGCACTTGAAAAAAAGGGACTACGGGCGAGTAGAAGTTGAACCTTGAGTGTACAGAATATGAATTCGGAGGAACAGGACAAGACAGAACGAGGTGGCAAGGTTGACGAATAAACAGTGACGCGATAGGCGAGGTTAAGAGTTACCGTTACCTAGAATGTTTTATACAAAAGAACTGTGGCATTAATGAGGACGTGTATTAAACGTGGTTGGACCAAGTGGAGAGAAGTTTCGGGTGTTTTATGTGACAATGAAACTTAAAGGTGAGTTCTACAAGAGTGCAGTGGCTGCGATGAAACCGACAATATTGTATTTGGTTCGAAATGTTTGGCGGTAGACGGAAAAATAGAACAGAGAATGAGTGTAGCGGAGATGAAAAAGCTTAAGTGGACGAGTGGAGTGGCGAAAGAATAGGATAAGGAACGAGTACAGTTGACGAAATCGGAGAAAATAAATTGAGATGATGGTTCGGGCGTGTCGTGAAGAGAGAGGTATCAGAAGCCGTAAGAATTGTAATGAAAATAGAAAAAAACAAAAAAACCGTCACGAGAAAATAGGTTCGCGACACGAGTAGGCCATTGCGATTGTGGGCGGCGAGTCGGTATAATATATTCGGGCGATTTAGTTTAAATACGCGCGCGCCTTTTCGCGTGGTGACTGGCGTGAAGTTTTTTTTTTTTTTTATTCTCATATCCGAATATAAAAGCCAGTTTTCGACCATAATGTTATTGCAACAGTTATAGGTCTTCTAAAAAAACCACGATAAATCGCACGCCCGATTTCGCTCTATAAACGATTCGCGCGGCCAATAAATAACGATACATTGTTATAATAACCGTGTGCGCAAACCGAATGCCCGTTATAATATTGTTTTGAGAGTGATTTTATACGCGAGCAATATTTTGTAATATTATAAACTTACATTTTTTTTTTTTTTTTTTCGCGTTTTGTAAATATTTATTATATTGTATTGCGTGTACGCGTTAAATACGTTAATAAATACAATATATAATAAAAAAAAAAAATAAAAAAAACATAATAATAAAATAAAATAAAGAATATGCACCGCGTATATTATACGACGCAAACGAACTCGCGCGCGCGGAAAGTTGCCCTAGAAAACGATATTAAACGTGTTTGCGCAACGTCGTGTCGGCGGTCATTTCTGCAGTTAGTCACAATGACACAGAAACGTTATTATTAATATTGCTTTTGAATATTTAATTACGGGACACGCTGGAAGGCCGATGACAAACGCCGTGTTTTTTCGTTCAATCGGTTTAAATTAATACGAACAATACGATACGCCTATATAATATAATTGGCCGGCATTGTGCACTCGTAAATATCGATCGCATTGATTACCGATACAGCATCCACGTTCGTAATGCAGCGCGTATAATGCACCTATAGAGTACAATATGATAACGTAACGATTATAATTCACTCTGTTGCGCACGCGAGTGTCGTACCAAGTATGCGTTTTTTTTGTTAATCATTATATATGTTAATAAATTGTTTTTAAACTTTATTTTTAAATGGTTTCTTCAATCAAATTCCTAGTATATAAAATAAGTATATTGGCTTTTGACGTTCAAATATCGTAAAAAGTCTCATTTCTCTACTGAAAAATGACACTTTGAAAAAATCGATTTTACTCGAAATTCACGTAGACGTGTTAGTCGGATCACGGTTAAAAAAAAAAAAAAAACCAACTTGTATGCGTGTGTATGTAACGCATACATCATACATACATTTATACTCGTTCTATACAAGTTTTATTTATTTTCTATAAACCGCGTGACACAATATAATGGCACGCTGCACGCGGTTTCAACAAAACTATTAAATTGAACGTGCGACTATCGATGTACAATATCCATTATGATATCGCGCGTTTGAAAAATATTGACCCGACAAATATAATATTAATGTCGTAAACCCGGTGTTAAAATTTAACAGCTCGATAAATGCGTGATTCCGGTATAACATTAGCAGTGTTAAATTATATATCGGAAAAAAAAAAAAATAATAAAACACCCTTCACGCGAGTAAATTTAATACGCGGTCAATCGAATTATACGAAAATAACATATTTTACTACACAACGGACAACGTCAATTAATAATAACTGATTGAACGATTGCAAGTATCTCTAATAAAACGCGGAACATTATCACGCGTCGTAATTATTACTTTACTCTGCGTATTTACATTTACGCTGAGAACGATACCGACACGAGCCGTTTCTCGCGAATTAAATTTATTTAGGGATCGTGACTAGCGACGAAACGCTCATACGAATAACTCGATAGCCCACCTCGGTTTAAACTAATAGACGCGGCACAAAATCGCGTACAAAACGTTAATATGAATTATAAAAAAAATTCGACTTTAGCCCTATTGCACGGACACCGTCCTGTTTAGTCGTCGAAACGCACTCCTGTCGGATCGTTTTTCCGTATTTATACCGTCGAATCACTCGTTGAAAATACTAATGACGTAACATACTAGGACCTGGACGAACAGCCATACGTTTATTCGTTTGCTGTGCACTTGTTTTCAGTTATTATGAAAATTACTAGGAAAATAAAATCGATGCACTGACTAGTTTCAAAATTAAAAAAAAAAAAAAAAAAAAACTTTCGTCTTATTTTGATTGGAGTAAGATTTCTGGTGAAAAAGGTAGTCCACAGACTCAAAATTAATAACAATTCAAAATGAATAAATAAACACGCATCATAGTACGTAAAGCTAAAAATAGTGTCAATTACAGAAATTACCTCGTAAATTTTAATATGTGTACACGTCATAATCATGCACTTCGATTATTATTTATTTAATCCAAAAACCTGTAAACCTGTAAATTTGTTTAAAATCCATGATATCCCCCACCCCCTATTTCCTAACTAAAAATACTCAAACATTATATGAAAATGCGATTATTTATAATCCACGGTTAAAAATGAAGCAATATTATTTGAAATTAAAATACGTTTTTGTAATTTTTACCACAGTTTTCTTATTCAGCGACAAAAATCAAGTGTAGGTATTACTATAAAATTAAAATGTCTGTCTACAAAAAAGTCAGGTTATTAAGTATATTTAAAAATATATATATATTAAAAAAATCAATTATTGTATTTCTCGATTTTCGTTTTAAATGTTAAACAATTTTTTTTTCTTTTTAAATCATTTTATCATATCACTTGCTGTGATGAAAAATATATCTTATCTTCAAGGTCGTATCTTTTTTTAGTATCAACCATGGAAAAGGTCATATTCCTATTCATCCAAAGAGATTAGATTAGAATTGGAAAAAGTAACTTTTAAAACTTAACGCGTAGTTAAAGTTCACATATAATACAACGTATTAAATTTAGAATAATAAACACGTGTGTTCAATAATAATTTAATTTAATTCGTTGGAATTTTCAATTTGAGAGGCTTCACTTACATAATGATATTATAGGTACCTATAGAATCTACAACGGACAGAAAATGTGTTTTCGTATAATAACAATTTAGTGAAAATACGAAAAAACGTGAAATTGAATTTTTAAATGCTTTTGGTTCTGTGTAAAATAAATTATAAAATCATTGTGATATTTTTTAATAAATGTTTATTAATAGAAAACATTGTGCATGTATGTATTATATAATAGCTACTATATGTTATGTAGATATAATTCTAAATTTGTACGAAACGAATATTTTTGAAATATTTCATAAAAGTTGTGTGAAACATTTCATTAAGACGAAACAAAAAGTGCATATAATTTATTTTTAAATTTTAATCTCGAAAAGTAATTATAACAGACATCAACTTAAGGCATTGAATAGTTCTGCCCTTAGTATTTTGAAAATTGTTAGCTAAAACTTGAAAATATCCGCAGTTAACAAGTATTGATAAATAGTTCAGTCAGTTTTAGTTTTTATCACTAGATATTTGTTTGCTACGGCACGAGGCCAAAATATATAAAAATATATTACAGACTAGTGATCCTATATGGAAACGAGCAATAGTTCGCCACCGAGGTAGAATTTAAAATATAAGACACGAAAAACACTTGATCGGCTGAGAGCAGGGGTAGCCAGAACTAAGACAAATTTAGTGAAATGGAAAAAAAAAAGACGACGATGATCAATGCAAATGTGCACGCATCCGGGACGAAAAACACTTATTGGACGGATATGTTTTTTAACCCGAACGACGCGGTCATAAAAGTGTAATACGAAACCGAACCGAGGAACAATAATGAAATATATTTGTCTACATTTCAAACGTGAAAATTCCAAGTGAACCACAGCCATATGTTTATATATATATAAATGCCTATAACGTAACGTCTTGTGATTTATTACGATATTTAATTTTTATTTCAAAACCGTTTGAAATTTATTACGGATACGTCTATTTTTTATTCCTGTAACTATATAACGAAACAGCATACCCGCCTAAATCGAGAGCGTTGGTTTACGAAAATGTGTTTAGGTACCGATACTTGCCGTTTATTCATATTGCTTAGGCACAGTGTAATTTATACCTGCAGTTTTACTTGCAATCTATTTCTTCGGCGTATTAAATAATCGCATAGTATAAAATATATTATTACATAGATTATAATAATACAGTGTCATAACTATAAAGTGCATTTGTAATTTATTCGTAGAACCTATCGCGTTTAAAAAACAAAACCGGTTGCATATTTATGACACTTAATAATATAAAAGTATCTTACAACGATCGCCATATATCTATATAATATAATATATTTTATAATCGCACGAAATAGTTTTTTTCACTTCAAGAGTTCGGTAATAGGCGGATAATATAGGTACATGAAGTTAATTCCATTTACATTTGAAAAAAAAATCAATACGTTTATGTAAGTTTATAATAGTTATATAACAACATAAGTTCGAAAAGAAATAATAAACAATTATATCCAATGTATTAACGAGGTTAATGATTTATTAAGAGAAAACTATTTGTCAAACGTATAATGTCATATCACATTATTTGATAAATTCCGTTACAAAATTTCAAGACGGACTGCGTGGGTTTTTTTTTTTTTTTTTTTTTTTTTTTTTTTTTTTCCTAATTCTTTAATATAATACACCCGCCAGTATCACATGTGAAAATAACATCGTACGTATATTATTACGGGATTTATGTACACGAATATTATGCAAGTTCCAATGTAAAACCGTTAAATTACGAGAACGAGAGTAAAAACAATATATGGTATTCCTCTCGCAATGACGCACGGCAATACCGCAAGTTCAGTAAAAATATTAAATTTTAAATTATTTTATAGCATACCCATTACTTTCGATCTATAAATCTTCGCGCCTCGGTATGTCAGCGCAATCGCCCGCTGTATATGATACTGTACGACCTCAATAGGCGATATAGGTGTATACGAGTGTATACGTGTAAACAAATAAGTTCCATAAAAACGTCCACAACTTGTTCAAAACGATGAATATCCAATATTATTATGCTGTTGCGTAGACTCAATTAGGCGAGGACTAGGGGCGCTTATTCCACCCCCCCCTCCCAAATTTCACATGATTAGATGTGCACTTATATATGCTTGATAATACAGTCGCACTGTTGTATTCATTTTTGTCATATTGAAAAATATTTAACCAATCAATTCAATTGGTATAACAATTAATTGGAGTCATTATTAATACGTTTGCCACGTAGTAAACGCGGGACAGGAGAGTGGCTTTGATGATTTATAATTTTAGATTCCGAGCGTAGCAAGTGAGGTATTGGTTTTACTGAGATGTTTAGTTTTTCTTTCTTTCTTCCTTCTAGTCTGTGAATGCGTTTTTTCCTAGTAAAATTCCTCCGTTTTTTACTTTTCTGAAACCTCAAGTTGTCTCGATGGTACTTTAAAGGGGTCATTTTTTTTTTTTAATTTTCGACGCTATTTTTTAAATAAAAGCACATAAGCAGGAAAAACACGTGGACAAATTTACAATTTCACGAATTCATTATTTTGTAAAAAAAACACGGACGACGTTTTCTACCAAAAAAAAAAAATGATTTAATCAAAAAATCACAAGATACCTTTCTCGTTACCTTTTTAATTTAATTTTTTACAGTATCGTTGCCAAAACTTTTGAGCCACTTTTGAGTTTTTAAGGAATTTTAATTGTTGAGAGTTTTTTTTTGCTGTAATTCTATTATAAATACACATAGAGACTAAAACTTGATAATAATACTTATATTGAACTTACCTAGACGTTGTAAAATCTTCAAAATCATCGGATGACTTTTTGTTTTTTTAATATGCATATTAAAATCAAATTTAAACGAAAATCGCAAAAACATGACCGCATTTAAAATAATGTATTACCGAACCGTGCTCGGAATCGTCTTTCGTCGAGCAATGGTTTATCGTTGCTCACAGATATAAATGGAATAACCTTATGTATCCCACGTTACCAACTCTTCGTCTACAACAGTAGCCGCTCCCATCCTCAGTATTAGCTCTTTTTTTTTTAGTTATAATAATATATTTTATTTGAATTTTTAAAAAAAATCTTCTCTCAGCGCGTGTTTACGTGATGATAGCTATCTGTATGCCAAATTTTAGCCCGATGCATCTAGTGGTTCGGGTTAGGCGATGATGAATCAGTCAGTCGGCGAGCCGTCAGGACATGCTATTGTAATATAATACAGTATATAGATTATGCAATCGAAAAGACTAAGACCTGACCTAACCTAACCTAACCTAACGGCAAGCAGGTATTTAGGTGTATAATGTAAAATAAAATGTCTTAATGTTTATCATATAGTATTTTTAATTTTTACCAGGATTTAGCTACAAACGTTATAGTAACGGCAGGTAGATAATCCTTTGATAATAGATTGACTTATACGTAAATGAAAAAAAAAACAAAAAACAAAACGAAATGCGAATATGTTTTATAAAAAATGTTTCATACGAGTACGATCAATCATAAGATTATTTTTTTCTGCGACCGTATAAAAGCATTCATGCGCAGTACATTAGTTTTGAAAGGTGCTTTAAGAATTTGCTCAAAAGTAGGTAGGTACCATTTTATTGATTTTATACGTATTCCTTTTTCTGTATAATACAATAAACGTACACAAATGTTCGATACAGTGACAAGTTTTGATAGTCAGTTATTCGTATTTATAATATTGTACGATATACGGTTTCCCATGAAGATTCGACAAATGCAATAACTTTTGTTCTGTTCAGTATTTTTACATTATTATTTGTTTTTTTTTTTTTTTGAAATAGTGTTATGATTTCTCTTTTTATATTTTTCTTAAAACTTAAAAATAATTAATTTTTTTTTAAAAAGTTGCTTTTCTAAAATCAAAGATGGCCATTTTATAAATACATATTTTAAAACAAAATCTTGGCGTTACAAATATTTACTGATGACGAATCGTTAAGAGGACGTTATACATGCATTAATTTCTTGTTTTTCCCGTCTTAAAAACACAGGATAATATAGCAAAAACATACTTACGAAGACTACACAGAACTCGCTTAGTTTTGGTTTTGTGTAAAAACACCTATTATAAAATTAATAGAGTACAATATTTCGGATGACAAGACGTTCCGTTTTTTTGGAAAGTTATTTTTTTTTAAAGTTGTAGCGGATTAAAAATACATTGAAAAAGTCGTTTTTTATAATCGGTTAGGTTAGGTTCGGAGGAAATGAAAAAAACCGCAACGTCTTCCCCTCCGGAATATTGTTCTCTTTTGATTTTATAATAGGTGTTTTTATTCTAAAACCAAAATTAAGCGAGTTTTGTGTAGCTTGTGTAAGCATTTTTGAACTATATCGTACGTTTGTAAGAAAGAAACAACAAATACATGTGTACCGTCCTCCTAATTGTTAGGTATATAGATATACAGGGTGATTCAAAGTTCATGTGTTTCAGTCATTTTGTCATGTAAACGTTTTTCGATTTATAAACATCTACAATTATTTCCACGTTATTTTTTACTATATTTTTTTTAGGGATGGGGGGGGTGTAGAGGCCAACTTTTGAAATTCAAATTAGAACCTATATTCGAAATCCCGTAAATAGAAAAAGTGTTTTATTTGGATTATTTCGAAAATTTACTCCAAAACCCCCTAAAAAAGACAATAAAAAAAAGAAAATTTACAAGTTATTTTAGATGTTTAAGCAATATTGTATTATACATTTTTCTCCGTTTTGAATATAGTTGTATTATACATTTTGAGTCAACCTGTATAATACTAAATAACTATCACAACAACCAATGGAATTATCTCTGTTTTCAGGAAAAATTTTACGATAATTAACCCTATTTGTTGAACAGATATTTTAATACCTACCGTAAAACTGGCAGTCTCGGGACCAGAGCCATAATCGAAAAGACGGATAAACGAGAAACGAATTTTTTTAACATAGATTCATACATACCTATACATTATTTATTACTTTTTCAATAATTAATAATAACTGTTACCTACTGAATGGTTCATTATTTGTAATTTTTTTTTAAAATGTACTATATATATTCTTACTACTCATACATTCACGTATTTAAACTTACACAACACAATACCAATTCACGTAATTACGCACGAGCCGAAAAACGCGCACGCGAACAAACACATGTGTGATGACTAATGACTAACTGACTTTTCAATACGAAGATACGTCTACAATCGCAATAGACTGTTTTTATCTCGCCCATAAAATGTATATAATATATCGTTTATCTAGTTGATATTGCCGGAAAGTTCCGGATAAGCCAGCTCGCACATAACGCGAGAAGATTTTACTGGAACGGTTAATAATTCTACTGTAAGTACTCAAAAATAAACTGTTATAGTATTTTTGATTTTGATTTTGAAATCGATGAAATTTTATAGTGAGAAACTAAAAAATAAAACCGGACGTTCTATACACATAGTTACTATATCACTAAGTTACAATCAATTTTTTTTTTTTTTTGACAATTAAGTATAATTTATAATGCGACTTTTTTAAAATTCTCAAGCTTTTGCGCTTAGTCCGGCAATTTTATCCACAGACGAGTAGCTTTTCATAGACGGATATTCTGAGCAGTGACATGCAACAACGGCAATGAAATTCGCGTTGCACTATTTTTATCGATTCACATTTTGAAAATTACGTACTTTATACTGTTCTCCGGGCAACATATTATTCGCGGAAACTAACTTATCACCGTCAATAATAATGACAATTAAATATTACTATTAACGACATTAAAATAACATTAATTCATATTAATATATAAATTAGTTCACTTCTTTATTCATACAATATTCATATTATATTACTTAACGTATTACAATTTGATGAGATAGAGTTTGTGCTAACTAGAAATCGGAGAACTCTAATAACGACCGTATTACACAAATATTTGCAATCGGATGAATCATTTTGAATAACCCTGTAATTATACAGGGCTATTATAGTTTAGAAAAAAAAGCCGTGATAACGTAACGTCGTAACACGGTGTATTATCTAAACGATATGTTTTTGAATGTTGCCATTTAAATAAATACCCATTCAATTACATTTTTGTAATTTTTTTTTTTCGCTCTTTTCATCGAGGTTTTTTTTTTTTTTTTTAAATAAGTGCTGCAATTAAAGACAAAACGCGCATTGTGATTCGAGAACGATCTCATTAAAACGATGTTAAATTTCAATTTTTTTTTACATACGACCCTAATTATAACAACACCATAATAATGACCCACTACGAATATGGGTAGGTACTGTAATGTACCTATACTATAATTAATTTGTGCCTGTAGATATGCGTTATACTATACAATTAAAATACATAGTTGGTTTTACGTAATTCATAAATCACATCATAATATCACCGAAACCGGTTTCTATAATGATTTAATGTGTACTATATCATACGAATTTAAATTATGTAGGTATATAATAACAATAATTATTATTATATATTGATCATAGTTTTTTGATATTGTACGTATATCGCGCAGGTACGATGTGGCTATATATTATAATAAATTGGTGTCTGCGTAATAGTCAAAAAAAGAGACCATAACAATTGTATAGCGTAAAACGCAAAAATAAATAAACCCATATGAATTCCTTATAAAAAGTCTTCATTTGAACATTGAAATGTATAAAACGATTTGGCTGCAGACAATACAGTGTTCAACGGTTAGAGCGGGAGCATTGTTTCGGGTACAATTATCAGTCTCGTTTAGTTGAAGACTTCGAAAGTCCGGGGGGCACTGAGACAAGTGAGACGTTTTAATGTCTCGAATTGATTACAATAAACATAATTTCTTTAATATCTATTACACTCGTATTATACCTACGTAATTGGACTCTGTTTAATACTCTGTTTTTACAAAAACGTGGCCTATACATAGGAAATTATTTGAGGGAGGAAAAATTATTTTTAAACGTTATTTGTATACAGTTTATATGAACATGCGTAAACACGTAAACACGTGTAAGAGAAAAGCATTTTGGAAGTTTCGTCTTCGTGATAGGTTTCCTGAAACTTTCAGACCGAAAGTTTGGTATGGTTTAGTCAGTTCTCGGGAATGCCACTTATTGTTCGGGAAATATATTCTCCCTTATACATTTTTCTTCTTTAACCACTGTTAAAATAATAATAATATGGTTACGAAATTGTACCAACTGATTTTACGTGCCTACCTACCTATAATAAAACGTCCCTTAATATTTTTAAATGAGTGCAGGTAGCGGAATTTTAGGATTAAAAATAACCATCGTGTGTTGACGAATATGTAAATACGCCTACAATACATGTATAAACACATGTTTAGGTACGTAAAGTGCATTCCGGATCATAAAAAAATATTTATTGGTTTATAACGCATAAAGTACACATAAAAACGATAATAGGTATCGTCGGTAGGTATCTATAAATAAGCGTCAAATATTCTTGTAATCTTGTTGCTATAATATTTTATTGAACTGAATTATCTATCGATGAAAACTGTCATAAAAACTTTATTTTTAGTTGGTAGGTAACATTATTATTTAACCGTGCAGTATCTACCTACCTACTCGTCAGTCGTCATTCATAAACAAAATGTTAATTAAAAAAAAAAATTTAAAAAATGATTAAAAAGTACCAACAAGTTAGAGTATTTTGTTTACTCAAAAATAATATAATCGCGCTGGTCTATTACTATTCACACTCGAATCTCGTATAGGTATACAGAGTGTCCCATGAAGATCTGACTAATTCAATAACTTATGCTCGACATGATTAATCCTTTGATCCATTTCTTTTTTGGTAATAATTACAAAAGCCTTGTGCTATAATTCTCATACGTAAATACTTGATATATTATATATTTTTAATAATATTTAAAAATAACAAATTGCGTTTGCTAAATCCGAAATAGCAATTCATTAATTACTTAATTATTAATTTTTAATTTAATAATACGTACATTGTATTAATAAAATATAGACATTCATTTTTAAACAACATTTTGGTATGGCAAAGTTTACTGAAGATGAGTATGGTTAATTTTCTACATTTTTTTAAAAATGTTACGGTAATTTAAATTTCTACTGTCTTCTTCTTCAATCTGATCTCAATTCTTTTTATGATTGTGCTAACCAGCCAAATCTTTCCTTTAATATTAAAAAATGTCATATTTTGTCCTTTTTTTACATTCAATTTCCTATATCATATTCTATTCTCTTGACGGCTCTCTAATTAACCGTGTCAGAACTTTTCGGAACGATTCTAGTTTAGTAACCAATTGATATTTTTTTTTACATACGTATAACAAAAGTGTAAAACTGCAAAACTTGAAAATATTAAATTCAATGTTTATTATTTCATAAAAATAGATCGTCAAACTCGACCGTACATTCTGGTTTCGTCCGGGAACTGTTATTTTACTTTTGTTTCCTATTTACAAAACGTAGGCACAGAACAATTTCATCACAGGATAAAATTATCCTAGACTTATGCTAGTTATACTTGCTCCTCTACTACAAATACTACTACTAATACTACTGCTACGCGTGGCGCACTGCTGACCGGTGGCATGCGTGGAAAACGGCACGTACGTGAAGCGCGCGTCCTGCCGACCGGATATGGAACGTTTTGGGTCAACATACCGTAGTTTGTCGTCGATGAAAATTGATTATTCAGAATTATTTCAACCACGCGCTTTTTAATGACACTAGAAAACATTTTGTTGTCATAATACCATCAGCTGTTGTAGCGCGTGATATAAGTACCTACTAGTGTATCGTAATACCACCTCCTCGTTCACATTGTGATGATATATTTCCGATAAATCATTTTGTCCACAAAAATATGGTTCCGAACATAGTATACGAGTATCTCAGAACTTTTTATACGTTATTGACGTACCTAGCCATTTGTTGTTCCTCTTAAAGAGATCACTACAAACGAATATAGAGACTAGGAAGAACTATGCAAGGTAATCAAGTTGATAGACACAAATTGAAGTGTAATGGTGGATTTTGGAGACCCAAGAAAGAGTGGCTAGAGGTAACCATAGTAGGACATATGGGTGCATGTACAAGAGATGGTGAAATGACGATGAATAGGAAAATATGGAAGCAGACTTGGAAGTTGATTTTGAGATGTCTGAAGTTGTGCAGAATAAGTGTAAAGAACATTAACCTGACGTTACAGTAGTCAGTAGATCTCATAGTGTATACATATAATATTATAATTTAATATGTACACCAAAACTTTACAAACTTTTATTTAATTTAGGCGTCTGAATACACTTACTTAAATAATAATAATCAGGAACATATAGTTTTCTAATATTAAGTAACTTACCTAACTTTGATTGATATATTATTATGTAAAGTACAGCCTAGAAAGTTTATAATTTCTATACAAACCTTACATAAATAATTTACACGATTTGCACTCATAAAAACGTTTCCGGACTTTCTAGACAATCTGTACGTACACACAAATGTCAAATAAAATATAATATACGCGGTATGTAATTAACTGAAATTAATCTGAAATAGGCTTTAGGGTTTCGAAATCTCTAACATAAATATGGAGAGATCATCAATTAATATGTATATAATTCTTTCAATGCGTGAGTGTTCATAATAATTTAATATTTTCATCTGGTATAATTTTCTATTATAATAATTTGATTTAAAGTTATTTACAATTTGCAAAATTAAATTTGTTCGGTTCATTAGGTTATTTTACTCGTTTGTTTAATACAATTCGATTTTCGGTAGACTTGGACGATTTTTATTCGATTTTAAATCTGATGATATAAATTTTAAACATTTATATTAACAAACATAAATTCTTGCAATTATGATACTATTCGTGCAACTGTCTCACTTTCTCGAGGCGATGACTCAAAAAGTCTAACTTTCCAACTTAATCATTAAGAAGGATTTACGCAATATTAGATAAGTAATATTTTAGTCAGGAACCGAACTGATTTTATAAGGAGAGGTGAATGCGAATTATGAATACACATTCGACATGCCCATTCTGAGTCTTAAATATGAACAGGTAGGTGGCATCGTCCTTTTCTACCCAACTCACCTTAGTTACTATAAGTTGAATAGATAGTCATAAATTACACGAAACAAAAACGTATTTTTTGGTCTAAAAATAATTTATATTTAAAAACCACTATGTACTTTATATTTACTATTACTACTTAGTACCAACTGATAGGTATAGTGACTGTATAAATTACATATTCAATTTTATATTTATAATTAAATAACATCAATTACCACCTGAATTTCTTGACCAGCCACCCTCTTCTAAAAGTTTCGTTTTATCGCCACAGCGTGACATAATATAAATCACGTGGATTTCGAAATACATCCGCGAACTTTTGTAGCGACGCAGTGTGCAATATTTTGTGTTATGATGTTACAAGAAATCGACAACGATCCTGCGGAAAATGGACCAACTCACCCGGTATGTACTTTTAATCATATTTTCTTTTATAACTGTTATATGACTTAAACAGTTAAACTGTAACCATTATTGATTTTAAAATAATCATATATTATTTTCATTTTTGTTATTAAAATACAAACTGAAATATGCAGTGTCCTGGAAAAAATAATTAACAATACATATAGGTAATATAGGTTTATAAAACTTACTGACACATAATATTGAATAACCTTATAGTGAACAATAAAATAATATAACGAATCGATTGGGCACAATTTACAAAATGAGTAGACCGAATCTACCATTGTTAAACTCTCTTTAAAAAAAAACCGTAAGCAATATTGTATTTTGTAGTTTTCGAATAATCTCTTTACTCTAACTGATGCTATTGAATCTTGTTCTACGTCTATTTTAGTTTCAGCTGTTACAACATAGTAGTGAAAATAGTTTGACTTTTTTAGACGACGAAGCTTTAACCCTCGTTTAAAATAGTTAATGTAAGTTAGAACAATATTAATTCGATTATTATATTTTAGTTTCATAAAACTGTATGGTCTACAACACACAAGCCTGGGTATGCTTAATCCATCCTGTCTAGCTCCTAGTTGTGTCCATGTGTGTGTGTGTGTGTCAGTGTGTGTGTGTGGGGGGGGGGGATATGAAAACAACAAAGCAAAGAAAACAATAAAAGGTGCGCAGTGTCGCGTCATCGCGGTCGTTTGTGTTGCAGCGACAGAGACGGACGGGGTCATAAGGTGTTCACCGTAGGCGGCGGGTTTTTTAGCGGGCGCACAGCGTATTACTATAGTGCACGTACAGCCGAATAGTCGCATTGCTGGCACGGGCTAGTGCCTACGGATCGATACGATATTGTTATTATGTATACACAGGTTCACAGGTTGTTCTGTAGATTTGATTATGAATGTTTGTACGAAGATTTCGAGGAAATATGATTCATTATTTTTTCAGTTGTTTTCGAATCTTATGTTGTACAGGTACCTTACGATCTTGTTTGCGATATTTTCAAAAAAAAATTCGTTCGTTTACCGTTCGTGTGACGCAATACGCCTACTGTACAATATTATTATCATAGTGTTCGTGAGCATAACTTTCGATTTTCGAATATAGCCATACACGTTTTGAAACTCGCGTTCGAAACTTCGCGCGTATCTCATAGAAAAAAAACAACACTCGTTTCGGGTACCGTTCGCGAGAATTAATAATGATTTAAATCCGATCTGATTCGGAACAGTAGGGGTACGTTTTCATAACCCAGCGTGTACGATTTCGGAAGTACAATTGCGTCGTAAAACAATAACGACCGACGTGAACGTATAGCAGTGGTAGCTGATAGTGTCCGAAAACAACTCGTGAAACCGAATTCGCGGGAAATCCCCGCGGATATCCCGCGGATAAAACCCCCGATTGCCCTGGATAATTGTATGCGCCTGACGCGCGCAACACTCCGTCTCGCGTTATTCCGAACGCGTTTATATCATAGAGTACTCTACGATGATTTACGCGCGCGGCACGCCGTCGGGCCCGTAGAGCGCGCACCACCGCGTACTATTAGCGTACGCGACGTCCCGCCAGACTGCTGGGAGTCGTTTTGTCGCTTTTGTGTGTGTGTGTGTGTGTGCGCGTGTGTGTGTGTGTGTGTGTGTGTGTGTACACACACACGCCGCCGCTCATCACGCTTCGCGCAAGCGCACGAATCGCGTTGTTTTCGTTCCGGCCGCGTCTTCCGGCCGACGGTTTCCGGACGCGGGACTATGCGATCTCTGGCCTCCGTCGCTGCCGGTCCTCCCTGCATTCTTCCGGTGACATCCTGACGGTGATACGCTGCTGCCGCCGTCACCGTCTTCGGCGATAAGCGAACGGGCCACTTGTTGACGACGGGCCATCATCGATCCGAAACGCGAGAGCTCTTTAAATTTCCGAAGTAATTATTCTTTTCTCGCTTTTGTGTCGTTCACTATATTATACGTACACATTTATTACAGGCAGAGCGGAGACGACGGCGAGAGAAAGGGTCCGAGGGCTCATTTATTCGTTTCGTAGACGGGAACTCGGTTGAACCATAGATTATTGTAATAATATCTAATACTATTATGAAATCTATTACGATGAGGTACGTCTGTATACTAATTATACCTACACTCGTCGCGTTTATCGTTATTTTAGATTCTGGTTTTTTTTTGTTCTAATATAGTTGCACGGTCAGTGAAATATAATAACACGTACTAATCGTACGTGCTATTATTTTCTTGTATCAGCTATAACGGTGAAATCAAAATAAAATATTACAGCGGTATATTCTATCTAACTACCGATAGTATATTGAAATTGGTACTTAATACATTTTTCTAAACAAACGGGTAACTTTTTTGGAAATCGCCCACCGTCGTAATATTATTACGCGATGAATAATACGGCGCAACACGGGGAAATTGCGTTAAGGGTTTGGGACGCTATTAGATTACGAGCAATACGTTAAAATATTAAATTAGTTACCTACTCATTTAGAAAAACGTATTAAAACTAATATTACGTACCTATTATTAATGTTACCGGTATAGGTATTTAGAACACGTTTGATGTTATAACCGATAGTAATAATAACAATAATAACAAATTACCCATCAAGGCTGTACCAAACGGAGGTTTTGAGGGTTGAACCCCCCTCCCCGAAATTTGTTCTTTTTATATTATATTGGAGAGCAATAATTATTTCGGTCAATAAAGTTAGAATGCTACAATTTTTAGTCGATAATTTCTCCCTCCCTCCCTCCCCAATCTGAAATTACTTTTCAGTTATGGTCTTGGTATCTATATTGCATCGAGATAAAGAATACGCGTTTGTCGGGATCATAGATAGTAAATAATTACCTATTACAAATTATTATTACATTTTGTTTAATATCTATACACTGTTGGGGTACGTTGCAAAATAAAAAACTTGTAAAACACGCATTGTATTCTTTATGTTGATTAATTATTGTTATCAGTTATTTTTTGATAGAATAAATACTAATTATACTCTATTGAGCTCGATATACAACGTGTCTCACGAAGACATACCCTTTGCGATATCTCCTGAGATATTGAAGATAATCAAATTCTATATTAATTTTGTTTTTAAATCTACGATTCGTGGAAATAAGGAGTGAAAATGTCCACATTTTAATTGAATTTGTGTGTTTTGGTAAATAGTTTTTAAAAATAACTTTAAGTTGTTTAAAAATCTAATCGCCACAGGATACTCCTGTTTAATAAATGCTGTGCAAAATCTATAAGTATACGAAAATATCGTCTTTTACTAGGTACCCTTAAAAATTCCAAATATCAGAATTTGAATGCATGCATTATTTAAACATAAAATGGGATAAGCACGCTTAAAAAAATCACTCTGTGTATTATTATTATATATTATGATGTCTTTAAATTATAAAAAAAAATTATGTTAATAATAATATTTCTTAAAAATTATCTTTATCACCCCTCCCCTCCCACCCGGTTATGTGTTAAACTGAGCCTAAACTACTAACACTCAACGTTCTAAAATATAAACGCGTTTCAAACATCCTGAATTTAAAAACAATTTGTTTCTTAAAGTATCTATCGTCTATATAAAATTAAAAAATGTCCGACAATAAATAATTTGTTAATCTGATAATTTATGATATTAGTTACTCGGCTTTTGCAATGTACGTTTCTCTGGCCATCTTTACATTCAAAATATTTTTTTAAAAAATGTAATTATAAACATATATTTGCATAACCGTTCATTTGCACACATTTAAATTATATTGTGTAAAACCGAACATTTCTTAGATTATAAAACGAGCGTTCCGAATAGTTGTAAAATATTGACATGGGTTCGGAGCCAATCGGTCAAAATCGCGGAACCAACTTCACGGACGTAATAAGTATTAATAAATTAATGTTCTATTATATATTTCAGAAGATGTATTATCGCATTATGTAGTGAATTTGAATTAAAATTTTGACCACAGTAATTATATTACCAAATTAAGTAATTAAATCCCGTTGAGAGCGTAGTATATTTTACTTTGATTAATTATTTAGTAACTTATTGCTAAAACATTCCAGGCTTCAAGTGGATTTTAAAATATGATTTTAGCTTCTGATAACTTTTATCTCTGTAAAATTGTCTCCTATGTATACTCTGTGCAATACGTGATCTAGATACGAGGTCGTATATTGATTTTATTTATTAAGGTTCATAAAGTTTTCAATAGTTTGGTTTATACGAGTATTAGTATACAATAGAATGCAATTAGATCGGATGGATATTAGTTAGGTAGGGTAAGCACACACTAATAATATCTGGTTTTTATTTTCTGAAATATTTTACAAATATATTCTTATATTTATATTTCGTTTTATGCGGTAGATTTGGGTATTATGAATCCATTAAACAAATTAAATAATATTGTAATAATAAGTACAAGTATAAAACAATAAGTAAAAACGTGTTTTACATTCAGTTTCGAAATTTGATTAGATTTACTCGGTGTATATAAAAATATAAATACAATAATAAATCAAATAATAAACTTTATATCGAACATATTTTTTTAAAGTTTATGTAGTATTTTCAAGGTATAAACAAAAAAATCACCATCGTTATTTTAAATATTTAAAGTTATGGTTGTGTATTACTTATAAATTATTATTCTTCTCGAGCTAAAGTTTAAAATGTTCATAAAAGTAAATCTTTGAAATATCCGGGAAGACATACCTAAATATTTCATGGACTTTATGAGAGTTTTTGTATTTTATTACTCTCTTTTTACATTTTAAAGAATCTGAATGTAGTTTTGGTAATTTTGAACGTTTTGCTATTAATTTTCTATTAAAAAAAAAAAATGTACTTTCTTTGGAAATAATTTTACCTACCTACAGGTTCTATAGGTATATGTTCTAAAAACTTTTACTTCGAGTATCTTCAATATACTTTTAAGTAAATCCACGGTAAAAGACTCCGTCTGTACTATTTAACATAATGTTCGTATTATGGAGAATTTTATTTACTTAGTGTATAATTTTCTACGATAATTACGCTCATTTAAATGCGTATCCTCATTAGTATGTAGATATGTAGAATACTTTTTTTGTACTTATCTTATAAGTTATGTTTTTGGCACTTTGCACACAGTATTCGCATTTTCACTATACGGTTAATGAAATTAATTTAAATATCCTCGGAGAATATACAAAAAAAGAGGGAGTATTAAGGGTAGTAAAAGTACTTTATAAACTGTAAAAGCTGATAGAAGTAGAATAAGAGGAAGAAGAATGTGAATTTAATTATAATATATTTCGATTTAAAATTACACTATAAAAAAGGTCATTCGTAAATAGCCCTAATAAAATTCATATTTTTTTAATTTCATTAACATTATCTACCTATCGTCTTATAAATTATAAAAAAAAAATTATATTTATACAGGTAATTAAATAATACGTTTTATGGTTTTTTTTTTATCAAATTCATATTATACCATAATAATACTTGTTTTGAATATCATTAATTTCCTTTTTAATAATCGGTTTTTTTGCTGAATCAAATCAACAAAAATCCCCTTCCACTCATCGGTTCCCACAAACAGTATTGACAAACGACACCACTGCACCAGTGGGCAGTGATATGTTTACATTTTGTATGAGGTGATGCTGATGTTTATTAACGTTTGTCGATTTAAAATTTGAATAAATTATTTTAGAAATATTCAGCATATTAGGTAGTAAATGAAAATTGACAGTTTTCGAGTAAATTTAAATTAGCTTGACAAAAACAATGTCATTAAATTATTTGGGATGGGTTTCTCAAAAATAATAGTAACAATAAGAATCCGATTTTGAGCGCAACCTTACCGATTATAATGTAACTTGCCTATATTTTTCAAAATGATGTGTATATCTACAATAAATAGATATCCAGGGCCGTCCTTCACCTTTTTTAGGTCCTGGGCAGTGGTATATGAGGCCCCTACGACTTGGAAATAGTAATATTTTATTAAAACAGGTAAACAGGGTGGTGGTAGATAAGAAAAAGTCTAAGTTAATTTAACTATAAATTGTTGTTTTTAATTTTTTTAATTTCACATTAAATATGGTTAGTACAATATAAATTTAAAAATTAATATTATATTAAATAATTATAAAATAATCCAGACATTTTTAAAATTCTGTTTTTTATTGGCGAGGTACGCTTCTAGATTTAAGATGGGCAAAATCGTTAATTACTTCTTTGAAGTCTATGTCTTTGAGCATATTACATTCTACTGACATCAACGACAAACTGTTTAATCTTTCTTGTAGCACAGTATTTCTTAATTAACTTTTAATTCTTTTCAATTTGGAAAAAGAACGATCTCCACTTCAGTTAGTTACTATCATGCTTAAAAATATTCTCAATGCAATTTCTACATTTGGAAATGTATCTTCAATTTTGTATCCTTTCAAAAGATGATATATTCTTAATATACTATCAGTTTCTTCATTTTCACTGTAAACATGTTCCAAGTATTCTTTTAAATGCACACATTCCATTTCTAACTCTGCTTCATTAACGTCTTTGTTATAGATGTTAGCAAGTTCTTTGCAACATTGTCTCAATACTGCAGAATTTAGTGTTTTCAAGCTAAAAACCAAACCAAACCCCTGAATAATGTCCTTGTACGAACCCAACTGCTGTTTTAGATGCACGCTTAGGGTACCAATATTATGGGAAGAAAGGTTTCTACTTTAAATTTATCTTTCCCATACAGTTGGACAGACGATTCAGAGGCATCAAAAAAACTCTGGTGTGAACTTCTAACTCTTGTTCTTTGAGATAGGTCCTTGTAGTCAGATCCTGAATTTTTTTTTTTGGCGGACAATTCACAGTAATCAAACCGGTCGTATCCCACATTTGATTGTTTATAAATATATATATATATATTTATGTATGTATTGTGTCTGCGTGTACCGTGCGGTCGGACAACCGACCCGCGTCGATTGTATTATTATTATTACTATTAGCGATTATCCTTTGATTTTTCTCGAAATAAGTTTATTTATCGGTAATAAATATCGATTATCGGTTGGTGGTCTGGCAGGAGCTAGAGGGTTCCCTCGATCACGGGGCCCTGGACACATGCCCAAAGTGCCCAATGGGTAAGAGGTGCCTGCAGATAGCATATTTATTTCACGGGTTAATTTTTAATACAACTTACATAGAGTATAGTTTTGTTGTTTTATCATACTCGGTCAATATTTGCACTTACATACTTGTCTTATGTGTCAAACAAGTAAAGCGTGAAATTAATGTAGGTACGGCGACATCTTATAAATTCGACGATCCTTTGTCCTGGATTTTCGAATTGTAATTTACATTTCAAAGTTAATCAAATTTACATAAACATTAAATGCAGTGAATTTAAAACGTATTTTTAATTAAATTGAAATTTCGTTTAAAGTAATGAATTATTTTTATATTTTTTTAAAGTTTGTATAAAATCAAAAATAAATAATATATTTATTTAAACGCGGATGACATATTGGACATCGAACTTTTGTTAGTTTTTCGATTTCGATGAGTTCTACGTCAAAATATCTTCGTCAAATCATCTTCAATACAAAATATCTCCGCCAAATACGAAATATACCAATAAAAAAAACGTTTTCATTGTCACCCGATAAAATAGGTCCTATTATGTTTTTTAAAATTAAATTGAATAAATAAATATAAAAAAAATATTATTTTACACTCGATCATCTCTTGTCTAAACTGTTATCGATTATAATCGAATTAAATTATCTGTATTGGTAAACTGTCCATGATAAACGGAAGTGATTTTTTACTGGAGATATTTTAAGGAGGTCACCTTTTGATGCCCTAAAAGTGTCAAATAACTCTAAACTAGTTTTGAATTTTCCACTCTGTTTGAATAAAATAGTTTTACCCACGTAATAATTATTCCGTTTAAATTCAAAATGTAATTAAAATACTGCGGTTTCTCGGCGAGTCATTTGAAACTATGTTGTAGATACCTAAAGTTTGACAGAAATCTAGTTATAATTTTTGGCCACTTCGATTACTATTTAAACAAATTAAAACTTTAAGCCATTAGTTTATTATTGCTATATTTATTCATGTACTATGTTTATAAGTAATAAGTTTATATACGGGTTTTAATTTTTAACGGGGATTGTTATTGAACCACGACATTAAACGGGATTTCTCTTACGTTGTTTTTGAAAATACACACATACAAATTAGTTATTACTGCAGTAAATCGGTGATGTTAAAAGTCATTATACTTATTACATCCAAAACTCGACATTTTTTCTTGAATCGAATAAAATAAAATTCTTTAATTCAAATAAATATGATGCAAATCCACTGACCAAGATAAATAACTTTCGAACAAAAATATAATATTTAAATATATTCGGCACTTATTTGCATTTTATGAAATATTTGATTTATAAGGAATACGATTCAAAATATAACTTATTTATATCTATATTAACTTATTATTTTTAGCAATGCGACAAAAGTTATTTTTTAAAAGAACAATAAAGTCGTAATCTGAATAACTAATACTATAGATTTAAGCTTGATTTCTTTTAAGTTTTGGACCCCCTATCAATTTATATTGCTCATAGTGAATTGCTCGGCCCTCGTAGGTTCGTACAAGTTTCACAGTTATAATCAGGTTTTTTAACAGTTTGGAATAAGCCACGGTGTAGTCGGTTGTTTTTGACGTATACCGGTCAATGATGGATCTTTCGTAGATAATATTATTGTTAAAACTTTGTTTCGAAAGATTGACATTTTATTAAATTTGCCGGGAACTGCAGCTACCCATACGAAACACACTCATATTACACACGTCACACATCGCAGATATTGTAACGAATGGATTGAATTATTGATTTTTATATTACACCCGTCATTTCGAAATTTAAAGTTCAAACACAGTATTTCGTATTTAAAAGTGGTTATAAAATGCCAGCTGTGTCCGATATCAAAAATTGATTGGTAGTTTTTTAAATTCGAATTTAGTCTTTTAGACATTCTTTTTAGCATTATTATGTCTCAAGAAAGCTCGAAAAACACATTTTCATGGACTTGTATAACAATAATTTGAAAATACGAGCGAAGCAAACTAACATACTTTTTATAATAGTAATTACAAATAATATTATACATATAAATGCATTTTTGGTCTAGTGGGCCATGAGATATTATTATTCATAATATATTTTATCATTAAATTCATAACTGATTTTTACCTAACGTTTAAAACTATTATGAGCTATAATAACAGAATCATTCAGAATCATAGATTATCATAATGTGTGGTTCTTTTTATACACGCGTTGGTCAAAAATGGCATACTGGGTTAATTGATTCTAAATGGTTTTTTTTTTTTTTTTTTTTACAATTTATAATTCATTGACGTACAAATGTATTTTTTTAAATTTAAATTAAACTATATGACTCGATATCTTATATCACACCAAGCTTGGAGTGGGATTTATAATTTAATTATATTAATTTACAGTCTATGCAGTTTACATTTACTCAACGCTCAAATTAAATCATTTTTTACGCAGTTACCTTCTGCAGAGTTACCTATCAATATTATTATCAGTGGTGTTCCTATACTGCATATTATATGTACCTATGCCATTATAATAAACTCTCAACATTTTGTTGAAATATCACGGATAGACTGCGTGTACTCTCTCAAAAAATCCATTATGGTTTATTATTATTTATTACCACGATTCGTTCATATAACTTATGTCACTAAAATCGAAACAGTAATATAAATTGTATTTATTTCAATAATAAGTATAAATGAAAAATTCACAATTTTCTTACGATACACGGTACTTTAGTTTTGAAAATGTCGATTGTTTTGTTTTAGTAATTTAAATTTATTTTTCGTATGATTATTTCCCTGAAAACAAAATAATCCGTGAGAAAGATATGAAATTGGCTGTTACAGTAGGTGTTACGCTATATACTCTCAAGCAAATTAATGGTAACACCAATGATTATTACATAAATGGTTCGGACATAAATCCGTAAAGATTTGTATTTTTAATATCTGCGCGGATTTTTGTAATAATTATTTTCTCATTGTTGTTAGACACAACAAATACGAAAGAAATGAGCTGCCAGAATTGTTAGACCTATTGAATTTCTTTCAAAAAATAAAAAAAAAAAGAGGAAAGATAGTTCATTTGTGTGTTTTTTTTTTTTATTATTATGATTATTATTTCAAAAGCTTTGCGTAAATGCCTTTTCTTTTTAACTTTTTTATGATGCGTATTATATTTTCACGGCCACTGTAAATAGTGATAGAAGCTCGTGAAAAACCCATTAAAACATAATATTATAAATAGTTTACGTGAACGTATATGTTTGTATGAATATTTTTCCACCCATTTATTGCATACCCATATCTACATGTATGTCTATTTGAATACGAGTGTAAGGGAAATGACACAGTATGTTACGCCTTCGAGAAAATTACTTTAGGATTGGATTTATTTCGATTGTTCAGTCGATGTAGGGGTACATACCGCCGCGATAAATTGTATTGTTTAGCTATTCACATCCAAATAAATATTGTCCTGAACCATATAATGCAATATTTTCATGTCTAAACAAAATCGAATCTTTTACGAATTTTATTATTTGAGGCATACTAAAAAATTGTCAACTTAGTAAGCTACTTTTTTTTATATATATATATATGTATAAAATTCGCTTCAACAATCTATTTTTTAACCTTAGGAAGCTATTTTTTTATTTGAAATAGGGACTATTTATGGTTTTTGTCAATTATATACAATTTAATGTTCTGAATATTAATTCTTAGAATATTATATTATAAACACTTCAATGCCCATTGTAGCAAATATGTAACATGTTAAAATAATATGTTTCCACACAATATACGGATTACAAAAAATGTGTTGCACAGTCTAACGTATAGTTTAAGCCCTAATCTATGTTTTATACTGACACGCACATGCAAACGTTATCAATTCCCGTTTTGTACCAGTAGTTTTCTCTCGTGTGGTTTTTATTTTCTTGATTTACAAAATGTGCTTTGAGTGAAAAATACTATTTTAAATCGTCGTAGATGAAACTTAAAATTATTATAAGGTTTATATGAAAATTTATAGCACACAAATGATTGATTCTTACAGATAAATTAAACTAAATATTCTTAATATAAAGGGATCCTTTTGAATAGTGAACTCGTCTCGATTATAAGTCAAATTTTTATGTTCTGACTGGGTGTTCCTATAATTATTAAATATCTCTAAATAACATTTACGGATAAGCTGTGATAGTCGCGTTGTAAATCCAAAAGTTTGGAAAGTTTTAATAGCTCAAAAGTCGCCAGAATATTTCATAAATGTTGATAAAATCCTAATATAAATACTTTTTGAATATTTCAGATTTATACGATTATATTTTTTCAAATTAAGACAAAAATCAAAATTAATGAATCCGTCCATTTTATTGTTTTTCCTACGTTTATTTTTAATTATTAGGAAAACTATATGGAAAATTAAAAAAAGATCTTCCGGTGCACCACCTAGTTCCCAAATACTCCAAAATCACACGCTATTTGTTAATTAGAGTAAGATTTCTGGTAGAAAAGTAAGTTGTTTACAGACGAAAAAAAATTGCTTCGCTCAAGTAAAATAAAAAATATATCAAAACTTCACAATATTAACCAATATAAACTGTATATAAATGTTTAAATTTTATAGGCTTTTAAAATTAACTTGAGAAATTACAAGTCAATATTTTATTGATACGAAATATAGGCACTTTTACCACCGAGTAGTTTGTAAAATTATTATTGATCATTTAATATTTGTAATGCCATCAGATTGAAGAATAATGTTTAGTTCTCAAAATATAATTATTATAACAACAATGCTATGTTGACTGTCATTTTTCTTCAGTTGGAGACGTTTTTGTTTTTAATGTCATCGATATTTTATACACGATAATATAGCATTGAGTTTTTTTTTCATACGAACATTTTATATTACAGACATTATTTTAAATACCGAAATTTATTTTTAAATATATTTTCTCATTAATTTAATGATAAATTATATTTTATACATCTACCTCTATAAAATAATAATAATAATATTTTTAAATAATTTATTCTTTATTTATTTTTTATTAAAAATATAATAATTTTAAAGGGAAATATTTTAGTGATAGAACTCAAGAAGCAAAATAGTATTATAATATATATTAATAACTATTTCGTTTTGTTTTAATACGTAATATTAGGTTAGGTTCTAAACATAACAAGATAGGTCTTTATGAATTTCTTTTTTTTTATGTTATATAATTATTTTAGATCAGTAAACTCACATTCAGAAAATTTTGCACGATAATTAATGGTTTGTTTTAATGATAAATACAATTCTTAAAAATAAATTACGCCTAATCAATGATGGTGTACATTAATAACAGTTTAAATTTCAATTATATTGGGATCGTCATCTCGAATACGATGTTAATTACTATTGTTTTTAAATTAAAAATAACTAATGCACCATAACTTTATCTTATACGATTAAGCTAGGCGAATTTATTCAGTCTTTTCTTTGTGGATTTTCGCGTTCCAGTGTTTTCTAGTGATCCTCATTTTTTATTATACTTACTAGCATAATATGATTATTATTGTACAATACATAATTGCTTCGTAGTTTAACTCGATTATTGTTTTATTCACAATATTGTTATAATCTACCAAACTATTTGTCAATGTTGTTTTTATTTGATCATTAGTTAAAAAAGCTAATGATAAAAAAAAAAAAACTATTGAAAGCCCATATTAAATAATACAAGAAATTTAATATTATACGCCTACAGTATATATTTGTTCATAGAATTAAGTTTTCAGTACATTTTTTTTAATTTTAATTCAATGAATAATAAATAAAACTATATACGTATAGTTTATCTACTCTTTATTGAATTGTACAATATAATATCTAATTGACGATTTCATCTAAACTCTAGTTTTTTGTGCGATTTATATATAATTATATGCAATGCTAATGTTTGCAGATTAAATTATATTTAATTTTTAACTTGAACCAAATATTATTATTGTATTTAATATTTATACATCTAATTTAAATTTTTTTTACCATAACACAGTGGTGGCTCGTGGGTAAAATAATTGGTGGTACAAATTTAAAAGATTTTATTTAATAAGTACAGTGAATTAAGAAAACAGGAACTAAAATACATATTTTATTTAAATATGAAAATATTTGTATTTTTTTTTTTATGTAGGAGGTATTTAGATAGAAATCCAAAATATATTAGGAAATTAATATGTTCGTTTTTGTTACATTACATTAAATGATATTATTTAGGAATTGAATGTCAACCGGTTCGGTTACTATTTCCTATAGGGTATTTTTGGAGATAACGCCAGACGCTGGACAATGTTAATATCATCCAAAAGAAATAATCAGTTCCCAAAGTATTCTCCGTCAGCAGCGGCAGACGGCTGTATGGCCGCGGCGGTGCAATATTCGTTTGAAGACTAATGGTAGTTGTGAATGCACTTCTAGTTCATAATATAATATATTTTTATATTGTAGTAATGTAACAAAACGATGTACCTATAGTTATCAAAATTGTAGGGAGTGCACATATGCTCCTGTGCACCATAGCACGAGCCGCCACTGCCGTAATATAATTTGAGGTTAAAAGAAACTGTAGACAATTCGTTTTCACAAACATTAACATTTCAATTTCCTGTTACCGCGGGAAGTGATTTTATAAAATGCGTGTAATAATTTTACGTCGAAACCATACGTATATACCCTTTGGATCAATATTAGCGGTTTCCATTTCCAAATACGATTTCCAAATATGGTGCCTATTACTATACATACTTGATATAGATGTACATTATAACTTGGAAATCCCTTTTCTGAGATGAAATTGTTTATTTAGTACTTCATTATGCGTAGAAACTAGATACACTTAATACTAAAATAAAATAAATAAAATACTTATTATTTGTTTGTGATCAATTCATCGAAATCGGTTTGACCCCGTTATATTAGTTAGTTTAAATCGTTGAGCTTTATAGTTTATGTACTACAACTATTAAAACGCAAATCAAAATATCATCATTAAAAAATGACGGTCATACTCCGCATGATGGGTGGGCCACTGTTGTATATGAGGAGTTGGAAAGGTAGGATATAGAGGGGAACTTAATTTATATCAGTACGCAACGATAAACCATTATTATCGAAAAATAATTCGGAGCTAAGTTTCTTCGAAACATTGCGTAAATTTTCCCGTTTTTCCTTCGTTGTCTTCTAGTTTTGCTCAATTATTATGAAAACATTGAAAACCCTTTGGAAAATTGTTTTTCTTAAATTGTTTCTTAAATTCTTAAAACTTGAAAATTGGAGCAAGATTCCTGGTAAAAAAGATGAAGCTGTTTACGGATGAAAAAAATTAAAAACATCATCGTAAAATTAATACATTCCTCACTATGTTCCGGATCTAAAATCGTAAGAATCAAACTATTCAGTTTCTATTGAAAATTATTTGAAATATTCAACGAATTCTTAAAAGTATATTTAAGTATATTATTTCGATTCCTTAAAATTTGGTTCATACTCTACACTTCCAGGCTCACAGCACAGTATGCACTATCGCATAATTCATGAAAACACTGGTGACAAAATTATTCCTCGTCGCAAAATGAAATATTGTAGTTGTTCAGAATTTTGAATATAATTTATTATATCGTGGAAAACGCAGTATAAATTGACTGACGGAGACACAAAAATAGTGAGACTACTTTTTTACCCAATAATTTAATCCATTTGACATAATATACTGTTACTCAGTAAAAGTAATCATAAAATTCATAGTGGATTTCATTTATTTTAAATTCGAAACGTATTGTATTGGTTTTAAAATGTCTTTTTTTTTTTATCTGTGAACGACTTTTGTACCAAAAATCTTTCATCCATTTTCAAGTGTAGTACTTTTTGTGAAAGAAAATTTCATCTAGATGGTACTTTTTTCAGGTTCACATTTCACATCCACATACTTAGTATTTTGGATTGCACAATGCCTGTTCTTATTCTATTTAAGGCTCTTCAAAACTCCCTATGGGAATCCATACCCAGTTAGAAGTCTTTCTCATTTAGGAAGCTCTCGAGAACTTTATAATTGGATCTATTTCTTTGGTGACAGAACTTTTAGAGATATTTTTTATGTACTGATATATATTATTAGTATTATGAGTATTATGACATAGTCACAAATATTGCAGATACGTACTGTACTGGCACTCGAGCCCGATGCAGTTTTGAGATCTATGAATCTTAAGTGCCTCGTGAGTATTGCCCGTTCATCCTCTAGCAACATCAATTGTTTAGTTATTTTTTTTTAAAGTTTAAAGCAATGCAAAGGAAAAAACATATTATTCTATAAATTAAGATGAGTTATTTCGTTCCATTTAACAATCGTCTTTGTCTTAAATATTGTCCTAAAAATATTTCCGGTTCACAAATCTAAAATAACATTAACTGTTTTTCTTTTCATTACAGAACCAGACTCACAATTCGTTTAATTATAATTAGTAATTTACTATGCAAGTCCTGTTTCTGTCGCGTGGCGTAAAACTTTCTAAGTTTATTACGAGTAATTACCGTCAGTGATAAAAATTCAAAATGTTTAATAATTTGTTTTAAAATTAACTTTGTTTTAATTTACTATACCGAACAGTCCTTTATTAAGTATTTCGGTTATTATTTTTATACTTAATAACTTCTGATATAAATAATAAAATACAATTTAATAACAAATATAAATATAGTATAAAACTGTAATCATTTTTTTGGTCGTGTATAACAAAATAAAATAATTATTTGTATTCTTTAATGTTTAAAATGTATTAATTAAATTTCTTACCAAGGATTGAGATCATTAAATAAAGATTATATTGTCATCTTTTAGTTCTTTAGTCAACAAATTATAATCAAAATTAAAATTATATTTCATTTCTAATATTCATTTTAAAAATAATAAATATACATCTCGTCCAAGGGCCTCATTTTAGTTTTTCAATCGGGATGCAAACATTTGAATCAGGTTAATTTTTCTGAAAATTGTCCGTTTAAATTTTTTTTTTTTTTTTTCGGGAACATAAAATATAAAATACAAATAGTACTCATCATTAGTTAAAATAAATATCTAAATAGCTCTTATAAGCGATGCTTGTGGTGGAGGTAGAGAGTTTCATTAAAATATTTTAGAACAGAAATAAGTAAACTAGTAATTTAGGAATAAATATTATAAAGAAGTACACAATTTTAGATAACAAACAACTCGCATAGAATAAAATAATAATACTAAATGACTAAATATAGAAATAGTTATTATTAACAGTAGATAAAATAAAGATAGATTAACTAATACATCACGTTAAAAGCTATAAGAAATTAATCTATTAATGTGCATAACCAATTTACAATTGTTTTTTTTATATACGTCTGTATAGATTTGTACATCTATACGTCAATAATAAAATAAAAATTGTTTTGTCATGATTTTCTTCTACCTTTTCATCTACTATATGTACTTTTGATACGTATACTTACCCTCTCGTCGCAATTTTATTTTGAAAACGTATAAATTAATTTGGAACGTCTTTCATTATAAAACATTCAATTTATTCGATCTTTTTAGATTTGGAGCATATAAGGGATCTATTGGTTTTAATATAATGTGTGCTATTTATTATTTAAAATTTGTATGGCTTGTGTTTTCTATCATAAATTGCTCTAATAGAAAAACAACAAAAGATCTTTTTTGATGAATTTTTAGTTAAATTGGTGACCAAGAAAGTCGTTTTTTGATTTCATTTGTAGTTTTATTAATAATTGAGCAAAATCGAAAAATACGTAACATTGGAGTTTACGGGAAGTAAGTAAGCACGGGAAAAGGTACGAAAATAAAACTTTTACTATTTTTAATATAATTTTTAAAGTAATTCAATTAAACATATGCATAGAGACTTTAAATGTCGACGAAAAACAGATTAGAAAAAAAAAATAGAAAAATTTTTTTTTTCTTATAATTGTTAACGACAACATATTTAGGACCAAATAAGATTGTGTACTATCGAAGAAGTTACTCAAGTTTAATTTCTATAGATAATAGGGCACCCAATTCTTCTATTCGGTGACTACGAATGTATAAATAAGAGTATCTGGAGAATATAATGAAAGATATGCATTTAATTAGGTGTATAGTTAAAGAGAAAAAAATAATATCGAATATAATATTGCTCCACCGACTCGGAAATAAAATATTTCAACCGTATAATATTTTGTATTAAAAATGGTTTGTATTATATTTAACAGCTTATATTTAATTTTCTTTTGTAGCAATTTAATAATACTTTTATTTAAAAATTTTGTTACAATTAAAATAAATTTTATTTTAATTATTATAAATTTGGTCTTTATTTATGCTGTCATGCCACCTGCCTACCACGGTATTCCTGAAATTACCCTGTCCCGCTTGGGGTTCATGTTTTCGCTGAAACACGGACTAACCGAAGCTGAAAATAACTGACCGTTTTTCAATTTTTCTCACGTGGCTTTTGATTTACGCAGGGACATCAACATTACCAACGATACTAGTCTTGAGCTGCAGTGGAACAGTGCAGACTGGACATGGCTGGGATTCAAGATGAGATATACTTTACCAGTGACTATATTGTTCATAATGGCGTACACGATCGTGTTTGTTGTGGGTATCGTGGGCAACCTGTTGGTGATAGTGGCCGTTTCCTCTGAAAGACCATTGCGGCGGATGCCCACCAACATATATCTTGTCAATTTGGCCTTTGCCGATCTGCTAGTCATCGTGTTGTGCTATCCGTTCACGCTGATCGCCACCCTCACCGTAGGTAAGTATGTGCATATACTATTATAATTACACTAATCAATTTTAATCCTCTGGCCTGAATTTAGTTCCCACTCGGCTCCTAGCTGTCCTAACTTATATTATCTATACTCATGGATCACTGTCTTGTATACTAATGGTGTCTAATATACCTATCATTGTTCACACTTTAACGTGTTTCTTATCAATAATTAATAATAATAATAATATAATAAACTAAGTATTTTTTAGTACAGTATAATTTATTTAAGGTATTACAGCTTTTAAAGTAAAAAACTATTGTTTAATAGAAGATGATTTTTTTTAGGGAACTCGTAAACAATTAATCTCTCAAAAGGATGATATTATAAAAAAGGAGAATTTTAAAACTTAGATTATTTTAAAGAAAAATGTAAATATTTTCCTTTTTACAAGAGATAAATTTGTTTAAAAAACATTCGAGATGCCAACAAGCTATCATCAAACAAGACGAAAATATATAATTAACCAACAACTATATTCTAGAGTATTGGTCTTGAATGTTTTTTACACAAAATGATGATCCATTCAATAGTGATAAGCTGAGTTCGCCACTCTTTTATATAAGAATAATATACACGATATTAAAACCGCTAAATCGCTAGTATACAGCGGTTAAACTATAAATTCGGACAGAAAAAAAAAAAAAATTATAAGACATTAAAATCCTATATTTGCATTCCTAAATTTTATTATTATTTTTTTTTCTAACAAATCTAGTCGATCTCTAATAATATGGATATTACTTAAATAATAATAATAATAATAACTATAGGTACACCAGACACCAACCCTATGTTCTTATCTATATTATTATAACAACAATGTCATCGTTTTTGTCCATCTTTGAGTAAGTAAAATGTATATACTTATATATACTCGTATTTTATAAAAACCTTCAAATGTTGTTAGACATCGGTTTTCCAATTTCGAACCACACACTTAAATTGTTCAGGTTGGGTAAGTTAAAAAACTTAGGTATACGCACATTGTCATGCACTCTTTACGTTAGAGCAGATATTGCATATTTATTTGTTAAACAATGTACACCTACGATAGGACAATAGTACAATATAGAAAACAATAAAAAGACGGACATGCTTCGCACATTAGGTGGGTCATTATTGTAGGTGAGAAGTTGAGAAGATAGGATAGAGGGGATATATAACAAATATCTGTATGCAACGATTAAATATTGCTAACGAAAAAAAATTCTGAGCTGAATTTGGTTATCCGTGTTTTATAAGGCCGTAATATTTACGATTTTCGTCAAAATTTGATATCCTATGGAAAAAAATTCTACATTACACTCGATTTAATTTTTTTGACCACAAAGTACAAATTATAATAAACCTTTCGTTACATTTTCAAGTATTTATGTTTGATCTAACAATTTTATCCAATGAGTCTTACCGAATACAAAGTACGTAAAAAACAACCAAAATTAAAATGTCTATAAAATGCTCAAAATGATTAAAATGTTTTAAATATTTTTCCTAGAAAAGGCGAATCTAAGTTTTCTGTCCAAATTTCAAGTCTCTCAAAATATTTTTAAATGAATCCAAACAAAAAAAAAAACTGAAAATAATAAATTTCGTAAATTTTCCAGTTTTCCTAAGTTTTTTTCCGGTTTTTTCCAATTATTCCGAAAACCCCTAGAAAAATTAATAAATAATGACCTCCCTAAAGTATTACCCAGCTAAAAGGTATTACATCCAAAAATCCGGGAAAATTTCTGGTAGAAAAGTTGTTTATAGATAAACAAATAAACATCATTGTAAAACCAATACATTCCTCACTTTGATCATAATCTGAAAATGTTACTTCTTTATCCAAAAGCAATAGGTAGATAATGTTTAATTGCATATATATTTTCAGAATTAATAGGAACTATATAAATATTGAAAACACTTCTTCAGAATACATTAGTCATTCTAGTTTTTCAACGTTCAAAATGTTTTAAACCATTATATATAAAACATTTCAATTATAGGGACTTGTTAAAAATACTTCGCAACTTTATTATCTTCTTCGTGCTGTATTCGTCATACATTTCGGACAAGAAAAATATTTTCCATTTAATTAGATCGAAAACGATAAATATAATATACTACACTTGGGAACGCTTTTATGTTCGATATAAAAACGCGGGTAATCAAATTTTATTCGAAATGTTTTTAGTATCAATTTCGAACATTACATTTCTATATTTTACAAACGTAAAATAATATTCTCAGCTATAATAATAAAATCCTGATTCATATCTAATTGGTTTTTTGTCACGTTCGAACTTTTACACCGTCGCCGTTGCGCCGTTGCAATCGCATTAATTCAATTTGAAACAACGATTATATTACCGAATCATATTTTGTTCTACATTTAAATTTTATTATAGCTGTTTTATTTATGTATCATTTATCAAAAAATTACATTTTTTCACGTTTATAAATAATAACATATACAGGTATAACAGGTAGCCTATTGAAATAAACAAAAAATACATAATAAATAAAAAATAAAAAAAAACACTAAAAATTGTCAACAATAATAATTATATCGCATCACAAAAACATAAACAAAAATCTTAGTCAAATATCTATGGTTACATTCTAAAAATAATTAAACCGTACAAATTAGATTAGATAATGTCAAAAATGAGTCGTAATATTTTGTTTTCATTCGACGTTATATGTTTTTAAATATGTTTTATAGAATACATATGGGAATTTAGTTTCTCATTTTTAGTGATGCTATGATCCCTAATTTTTAGGACCGAACCGAACTTTTCTTAAAATTAATTAACCCAAACCGAACCGAATTTTTAAACATTTAATCAAACTCTAACCAAACATTAAAAAATTCGATGTATCTGTAAAACGCTACTTAATTTAGAATCAAAATGTTGCAGCTTGAAAGCAAAACACACATGAAGTGAACCGTATACGTGAAAAGTAATTCTTATATAAATACACACAAAATCAATATAATTCCTTGTATACACTTTAAAATAACATTAAATTATAGTTTTTACATAAATACACTAGTAAAAAAAATATATATATATATATTAAATTTAACTATATGTGTCAGATTCTCAATAATAGCTTTTGCTGTACTAACAGAAATCATAAAGCGTTTATTTTTTATTTTATTAATATCTAATTAAAAACATTCCGACAGTTGTCTACATGCTATACATAAAACTGAGGAATTGAGAAGGGCCTCACAAAATGGGGAATAACTTTAAAATCTTTGCAAAAGTTCTTTGGCAAATGCTGGCCGTTAATCGGAGTGTATTTATACAAATACTTCCTATAGTGTAAAATCCCCCGATAAACTTTAGTATAACATCGCAATAATTACATTAGTATCATTAGTATTGGTGATAATATATCAAGCGAATACATTTTAAACATGTAAACGATATTATTTAGTGACAAATTATAAAATAAATGTGCATAGGTCATTTCAGTATTATTTATTTTAAATATCATATCAGTGTTGAGTAATAAACATTATTACTCATACCTGATAAATTGAATGATAAGTACCAATTTATGTACCAACTTCATTGGCTACTTCTCTAACAGTCAATCTTCGGTCGTATCTATGTTTTTTTTTCGAACATGAGCAATGGTATCATTTGTTTTCGATGTTGATGGACATCCTGGATGATGATCATCTTCAATGGATATTCGATCTTCTTTAAAATGTTTGAACCAATTAAAAGTTACACAACACGCTTTGAACACGTATTTTTGATGACTGATTTGAGATAGTGATTATGATAATATACTGAAATAATGATTGTTATATCTAGTTTATTTTAGTACAACAACATTGCCGGTAACATAAAATGTTTTTCTGTATTAGTTTTAGTATGGGTATTTATTGAACACACCTCCTATATTTTATAGACTTATTGTTTTGATGGGTTATCTAAAAACGAACCGCTATCATTTGTCATTCTTAACGTAATATAATGTGGTATTAGGTATATATCTAAGAAAAAACTGGTCTCACGCCATTCTTTACTATTATAGAAACCTAACTTAGCCTATTAACATATTTTTATTGTTTATCTTAATTTTAACGGGAAAATATCTTTAAAATTTCGATTTAGTTTGACGAACATCAGGCGTATTACCGTTAGTATTATTATCAAAAAAGTACGGACATGCCTCGCACAATGGGCGGGCCACTGTTTTAGGTGATAAATTGGAAATATTGGATATAGAAGACAATTTAATTTACATATGTACGCAACGATAAACCATTACTAATGGAAAACAACTTGGAGCGATGATTCCTTTATACATGTACGTAAATTTGATAATAATATAATATAATATTATTGTGATAATGATATTTTTGAATACTTATTTTTACGTACGTCCGAGAAACAAATATTAGATGTTTTAGGTAGATGTAATATTTCATATACGGTAATCCAAAAGCACACGTGTATAATAAATATAAAATCTCGAGAACAGTAAGTATACTTTTTGTCCCGATGACTGTGATTTATGAACATTGAACATGATGGGAGTACCTTTGTCTTAACAGATAACAATATAATCATCGTACAAATTTTAAATGTATAATGAACAGTGTACACGTTTTCTTGTCGTAGAAATATCTGCCTGTCTTAATGTCGACATTCATTTGACGGTGAAATCTATTGGAAGTCTCCGCATGCTGTATGCATTCACCGAGCGTTTTCAATTGTTTCCCTGGCGAACATTTCAAGTAATACAAAATCCATTTTTCTTTTATGCTCCGAAAACAAAAGTGTTTCGTTTGGCGAAATTAATTATACCTATAGCCACGAAAATGAAAAAATAAATTACTATTATGGCAAACAACTATCTGGGGTAAACGGTTTTTCCTCAGCGGTCGACCGAAATACACCGCAAGTATATCCGGACTCACAAATAATCCAGTCTAAAAAAAAATCTAGTTGAACTAAAAAAAAAAAATATTAAATTTTAAATTGAGAATACGAGAGTAACATACTCAAGATCAGAAAATGAACTACCTATAGCAGTGATGGATCCAGACTTTAATTGGAGGAGAGGCACAACCGTTTACAACAGTAAACCTTGGTATATAATTTACCACAGATACAAGAAAAATAAATACTTTACTCAATACTCATAGATTATAAAGAAATAGATAGGTCACTTTTAAAACAATTATATAATTATATGAGAAAATGTTCCCGCAGGGTCTGAAAACTGAAGTGATTCATCAATAATATCATATAAAGATATTATGACCAATACTAAAATAAATTTTTTTTTTTTTTCAATTTCTTATCAAAAATTTTCAATTTCATTTTTTAACATTAGCACAGTTTGCGCCAAGCTACGAATATTTAATATCTATCTTTTCCCTGCTACTTTTGTACTTTTGTATCGCCTCAAAACTCAAACTCAGAAAATTTAGTAGTTTTATGGACAGTGTTTAATGTGACAACATTTTGGTTGAATTTCAGTATGAATTTTATTGTTATTGAAGCAGGCTCTTTTTTTTAGTTTTGAACACATAGATGTAGAGTAGGCCCTCTAAATGAAGCTAAGGGGATGAAATGTCGTATTTGCATGGTGTATGTATTTATGATGTGTATTTTACGGTGAACTTTTTAACGATTTTCGAACAGAATAATAATGTGAGTCAAACAAATAAGAACCACCGTGAGGAAAAACGAAATACAGAGAAAAAATAACTTCGCATACCATAATATAAAATGTTTTCTGCATACACATACATGTATAGATTGGCTATAAATAGATCCCTATATGACTCTGATGTTACTTTCAGTGACAATAATATTGAATACGCTTTTTCTCATAGAAGTTCTAATAAATTCGGCGTACAAATGCATTAGACATTAAATTATTATGAAAACTGTAGTATAGAATGTTGTTTATAGAGGAAAAAAAAGAAAAACGATAACACATATAGTCATAGTAAAACCAATATTAAACTCTTAAAAAAACAGTCTTCAAACATTTATGAATGAATTGTCCGGTTTGATATTTGGTAATATTTTATAATTTTAAACAGTGATATGATGATAATGACGTATGCCCTTACAAAAATAAAAAATATTCTCTATCGGAAATGAGACGAATACCAGCTGATAAAAAAAAAAAACCGTCGAAGAAAAAAAATGTTCAACGTTTATTTCGACAAAACATATTTTTTTCGTGATGCAGCAGTTTCGTGGTTTTCGTTACAGTATCATTGTGTTTCCGTATATAATGTGAAAGTTTCGGGATACTGCGAGATACTACGATACTATTCATAAAAAGAACTTTTCAGAGGATGGCATATAAAGAATTCGTTGTACAAAATATATTTTCCAATTCACAAATATATATATATAGGTATGTAATCTTCTCTCCGTGTTATACGAATATAATGTCGAATAATAAAATGTATGTAATACCGTATACAACACGCGAGTGATATTTCGGCTCTCGTGGGAAGAGTGTGTTTTTTCTTTTTACATATAAAATATGTAAACTCGTGTACTTGGTGCTTGAATTCGATGCAAGTGTAATTTCTCGTTTGATTTTCAAAAGAAATACAATAATATTACTCGGCAGTTCGGTTTTTTTTTATTGTTGTTCCTCCCCGAGTTATCGTGCATGACACACCACCACAATAATCAATAAAACCGCAATGCAAACAAATTATATAAACAAAAAAAAAAAAAAAACAAAAAAATTCAATTTTGAATATTGTTAATATTCAATGCGTACTGATGGTGAGTGTACCGTTATTTAGGTGGGATGTTGGGAAAACTGGATTTATACAATTATTTATTTTAGTTAGATATTTATATTTATATTTACACGCAACGATAAATTTTTAAGATTTTTGTCAACATTTTATCTTAAACGATTATAAAAAAAACTACTTTTTTTTACCACTAAGTACAACTTATAATAAACATCGAGTAAAGTTTTTAAATATTTCTTCACGACCAAAAAAATTGTATACACATAAAATAAAAAAAAAAAACCTAGAAAATGTCAACTACCAATAAATACATCAAAATGAATGGTTTGAAAAATTTACTACGTCTAGAAAAGGCTTATTATAAGTTTTCTGTAAACACTTCAATTATTTACGATTATTTTTAACCGAATAACAATAAAAAAACTAAATAGAAAATATTAAAAATGCTAATGCCGTAAACTTCCCCAGTTTTCACACCCCCAATTTTTATGAAAACTGCTTGAAAAATAACTTCCTGCAATAAATCAATTAAATCTAAGATTCAACAAAAAATTCTCTGGTAATTTTTTGATTAAAGCAAGATTTCCGGTAGAAAAATGTATACAGACAGAAACAAAAATCACACATTTTATTGTAAAACTCGCTGAGCTTAGAATTTAGAATAAAATATACGTAATATTAGTTGTTATATAAAAAACTTTTGTTATAAAAATGTATTTTTTCGCTTTGTTGGTTTTTCTTATGCACAGTCCTCTACGCGATTTTACCGTCTGTACGACGCGTGGGTGGCCGTGTTTTTTTTTTTTGTAATATTTTCAAAATAAATTATTATTCACGTCAGTGATCGGGGGATTTTTTTTTTTTTGAGCTCAACACGATCGCATAATAATAATTTAAGCCCCATAAATATAATCTATATATAGATAGACATGGGCATTTATATTCGTTCAAATATATTCTACATTTCGAGGCGGCGATATTATTGTTAATATCGTCCTATAGGCCTGACATGAAAATTTATATTTATCGGTAGTTCAGATCGGTTTCAGTCTGCGGTTTTTAGTTTCCGAATGTACACGATTACTGTGGCCCTGCGGTATATTACGAACTGTTATTTTTAAAAATAATATAAAATCCAATTTATCCAAAACAAATTTATTACGTATAAAGCCATTTGTTTTTGTTTTTGCAGTATCATATTAAAGTTTTCCTTTTAGCCGAAAAGGATTGTTTATCCAATCGCTTTTGTCATTTTCCCATTAAACATGGACAAGTTTACATTGAGGAAAACAATAAAATCACTGTATCAAAAGCCACGGACATCGTATAAGGAATCAATCGTAAAAGATTACAGGGTATGCTCGAAGAAGCCAAACTTTTTGGTTTCAAAACACATTAATGTTCGAACACTGTTTGAACGGAACTGAAAATAATATGTGAGCATTTTTATAAATATAAATAGTTGAAAGAATCAAAGAAAAAATCTTTGCATTTGAATAATAATTGCATACACATATAATATCAATCAGACTTCGACATTTTCCGGGTTCTATAAATAGTTGGTTTAAAATAATGTTTTAATAACTTGTCAATTACCTATAATATTTAGTGAATATTTCAGGGCTCTTGTAAGATTTTTTGTTGACGAAATAAAAAACGTTAACACTGGTGTTCCTTTAATTTATATTTTTTTTTCGTGTCTATTATAATTGTTCGGTACTTTTTTTTTTATTTCCGTACGTCTAGAGAAAATCTATAAAAAAAAAAAAACCACTTTAACTCAATTATCCAAATCTTATAAATTGGATTGCAATTAAACTTATTTTATACATTAAATTCATCAAAAGTGTTTTTTTACTGCTTGTTTAAATGTATGCGTCCAAAGTCGTTTATTTTATTTTCCGAAACACAAAAAGAGTAAAAAATTATTATTACACGACTGCACCTCGTTTTAAAACTACCTATAAAATAATAGCTTTTCCGTTTTGTTCTGAATTCATAAAATGTACTCGTTCCGATACTTTCACATGGGTTTAGTGCACAATTCGAGTTTTTATGTTTTATTTTTTAGGTACACTGCCTAAAAAAAATGGTCGGTACTCGTGTATTCATTTAGGACATGGATGAAGCTAAATTGCCAACACCCGACGCCGTGTTACAGGCAAAGTGCTAACACGCTAACACGTACAGTCCATTAATAACAAAACGTAGTCAATTAACAAAACGGCCGTTGTGGCCCCCATTAAGTTTTCAAGAAAGTCGATAATTTTTTGTCAAATTTTTCCTGAAAATTGATATTATTTCACTGTGTGTCTGTTATATATTATATATTTTTCCTGCTTCTTTCAAACACTTTAATTGCTTCCTCTGAAACAAATAAGCAAAACCTCAGGAATTAGAGATACTTAACCATGAAATGATAAATTTTGGCTAAATTTCACTATGTTATTATAGGAGGAAGTTGTTTTTTTTTAGATTCATACAGATCCCCAAATAAAGCAAGGGAGATTATAATTTTCTATGTATATAATATAAATCTCAAGGGTATGCCTTTTGAGGGTTTCGACATTTAACCTCTTCCGCAACCATTTGTATATATAAATTAAATTTTTTTCATACACGAAATGCCTGATTTTTCTATACATTAACATATAGTAAAATTCACTGGCAACCATAACTATTTTAGACCAAAATATAAACAAAAAATTAAACATTGTAAAAGTGACATTTCGACCGGAAAAAAATCTACTCTAATGCAGAAGGTACTCTGCTCATCATTGGTGTTATTTTAGTTCTGTTCCATAAATAACACATCATTCCAAAATTAAACCGCAGAAAAGCAAAATGGTTAGAGCTGAAGTAGTAATATTTTGTTTGTAAACGAAACGTTATTACTACACGGTACACCAAAACATGAAATGATTTACGGGGTTTTGAACTGTATAGGTACTTGCACTACTGTCACAACACTCACGTGAATAAGTAATGCGTATGAAACTCGCTGATTATAATATAAAAATATTTATACATTTTTTTTTATTTTAATTATCGGCGTACAAAGAATACCTAATGTAATCTCATATCAACAACGCGAACCCCGGATATCTAGCGACCAATTCAGCAAAACAATAAAACACAATTTTATACTAACTTTTCGTTTTGGGTCGGTAGAAAAAATAAAACCAACAAAATCCACCAAACTTCCAATTAAATGACTTAAATAACCTTACAGACGATTTATTTCGTTCGAGAGTCGTTGAAACACGAGTGAAGATTGATGGTTTAATTACAAATCAACTTTGTAATATATTTATATTAATTGACCAATATTTTCTAGCGTACAATTATTTCGGTAATAGTTCGAGAAACAAAAGTTACTATTTTACAATGTAGATAATGATTAGGAACATTCTCAATTGGACACGATCATAAAAAAGAGAAAAAAAAATATTTAATTTCTCATTTCACGTTTAAAAATTTATTTTTATTTTTCAAATATAACTTTTTCACGATAGGTCGTCAAAAGATATACAAATTGACCTCACAAACCCTACGATTTACTTATATCATAGTAGAAATATTGATTACGATTTACTTTCCTGTCTCGATACATTTGGTATAATCGAAATTACAGACTTTTGCCAATAACGTGAACTTTTGTAAAGTACACTAGTCTTGTTGAGTTCACAAGTCTTAATATACAAGTATGTTGTATAAAACAACAATAAAATAGTATTATTTATCTCAGGTTCATTATTTCATTAGAGGTTCCAATGAAATGAAAAAAATTATATCTTAAGCTGTGCTTTTAACTTATCATTTAAGCTTTACACTAAACCAATAGTTCTCGATCGGGGCGAAATAGACCCTTATAGAGGTGGTACAAAATATTCAAGGAAAAAAATATAAGAGAGTTCTAAATATTTCCGAATAAAATCGTATTATTGCTGTCACCGTCATGTAATCACACATCGGAACAACATAATATTCCATCCCCATAACACACTCTTCTATAATACCACTACTCAAATTGTGTACCCCAAAAGGGCATTTTACTAAGTTCTTATTATTAAATTATTTCTATTTATTCAAATGTGTTTATTATTTTTTTGCGTACTATATTTTTGATTTAATAAAATCATAGTTTTCTTCTAGAACCTATAGTTTTAATTGTTTAAAATCTATTTATGTTTACAATGCAACTATGCATATTTTGATGGCTGTGTTTGGCAGTGTCTGGTTTGTTGAGAACCACTGCTTTAGAATTTGAAAAATAAAAACTCTCGAAGAGATTATTTTTGATTTTTTGATTTAATTTGATTTCACCTAACCTAACCTCTCAAGAATGCTCTGATTTTTTCACATCATAGGTACTTATATCTATAGATGCGATTTTTTTGTCTGGTAGTAATCATTTTCGGAAAATTATGTCTTAATTTCCCACAGATTTTCAAAAAAAAAAATAATAACCAAGAACAAACGACAATAAATAGTAATAATTGGTTTTATTTTGGGTGATTTCTATACATTTACTATACAAGGGAAAAATGACTATACCCTATGGTTAATACTATTAATAATACTAAAACTTAACCTAACCTTTTATCCTAAAGCTAAACTTTTATCAATATACTGAACTCCGCTCAGAATTATCGATTTTTGATAGCGATGATTTATTGATGCTTTCAGTATATAAACTAAATCTCTCAAAAACATTATACCTATACAATACTTTTCAAATTTGTCACACATACACAACAGCCAACAGTGACCAACACATGGTTGTCCAGATTTTTTTTAATATTTTCAAACATATAATATGTAGGTACCTACCTATTAATTTGTTTTAAGTTTTAAAGGAAAAACAAAAAAAAAAACAGATATGGCTTAGTTCGTTTTGTCAAAACCAAAGTACAATGTTTACATTTCGTACGCCACCGTTATAGAAGTAACACAAACATATCGTATTCAAATGGCTCAAGAATAACAGAAACTACGGAAAAAGAAAAACCCATTGTTGTAGGAAATTAATAATGCGCTAGCGAGTATAAAATGTTACGAGTGACTTTCTTCTCGCTTAAGTGCTGTACTTGCTTATACACACGGATACAGACAAATAACAATATAAAAATAAATGCTTCTAAGCCTATGTATATTGAGCATATATAAATACACGTATGTGTATATGTCGTTGAGAAAGAGATATGTTAAAAAACTATTTTAGAACCATTCACAATATATGTTTAGGTACAAATAATAATGAATGTCTAGACGTAAAAGTTTATCAGGGTGATATTGTTTCGATTATGCAAAATTATTTTTTAAGATAATATTAACATTTGAGCATGGGAAGGAGGGGGGGAGGTATTTAATTTCGTCAAAAGTGTACTGCATATTTTTTGTACTTGGTTACAAAATCGCCAAAAGGTTTTGTTTACTTAATAATATTTTAACAACGAATAACCAGTAACCGGATACAATAAACACATAATTTTGAATTATTTGCTGATACTAGATAGTCTAACAATTAAATGTTTCCTAACGTGCCATATGCTAAGCAATTGAATTTTGTTTGTCCTTTCTCTCCACCCCTGAAAATTTGTTCATTTTAAATAATGTGACTCCCGTTTAATAATGTAATATTCCAATTGTAAAATTGTATAACTTTTTTTTTTTTCCGAATAAGAATGGCATCTTGGAGAATGGATATGCAAACTCATCCCGTACTTACAAGGAATGTCAGTGAACGCGTCGATAAATACCCTGATGGTCATATCTGTGGAAAGGTGGAAATCTATTTGCTATCCCTTGAGCAAATACGAAGCTAACACATCTTTTGTGCTGGCAATCATATGGTTGGTGTCGCTGATTATTCCCATGCCGTGGTTGGTATACTTCGATGTGCAGCCTTTAGGACCAGACAGTGAAAACATGGTAAATATACAATTGTAAAAATGTGTAGTAAAAAACGAAGTGATGCGTATAGCGATAGAAACTATTGTACTCCTCGAGTTTATGTATATACAGATAGTTATTAATTTATCATTAACAAGTGATTCCCTCGGTGGATTATTATTACCAGTACAGCCACTGCTGTAAGTGGGAAGTTGAGAAGGTAGGTTTCCCATGTTTTGCCCGATTTTTCCCATTAGTTGAGAAAACTCTTGGAAAAATCGAAAAATGATCTCCATAAAGTATCTTTCTAGTCATATTTCTTTTTAGAAAAAGTGCTTCATTTAAAAATCGGAGAAAAATCTCTGGTAGAAAAGTTGTCTACAGAAAAAAAAATAAACTTCTTTGTAAAACCATAAGTTTCTTTGCTCCACTCAGAATCTATAAAACAAAAAACAACTGGTTCATGTTTATAATAATAGTCAATTACAATTAGTAAATGTGATTACAGCATGATAATAGGTAATCGGAATAACAAAAAATGTAAAATAATTATTACTATTATGGCTAATATTGACTGTAGACTTTTTTTTCTCTAAACTTTAAAAAATTATAAAAATCACGAGTTTACAACTATAAAATGGCTATCTACAAATTTTTTAAAAATAATAAGTTTTGTTTTAAATTTTTTAGCAAAATTTTATTATCTTTATAATCTCCGGAGGTATTGCAATAAGTGTATCTTCGTGGGACACACATTGTATACAATCGTGTATACGAATATTATAATCTTATAATCTATATGAATAATTTATAAACTCGACGGTAGTACAATAAAATATTTTTGAACGCATTTATTGTTTTTATTACACATATTATTATCTATTTAGACTTTGTATGTGATGGTATTTTTTGTTTTTGTCCTAAACTAAATATTTTTATTTCGGAGAAAAAATGTCCGATTTAAAATTTGTCGGAGAGAATAGTCCGGACAATTTTTATCCCGTCAAACAACTTAACATTTATATTTTTGAAATGCCTATTGTTTATTGAACGATTGTGTGTGAAATATCATAATATTAAGTAAAAAATTTAAATTTTTGAGTAGAATATAAAAATAGTTTTATTTTCTTAAAAACTTAAATTATGTGTTCTAAATTTTAATAATTGAATAAAAAAACTAATAATTAATCTTTTTTGTAATTTTATATAAAAAAGTTATTTTTAATAAGCTTTTATTGACTTATCATTGTGTGGCATGAAACAAAATTATTTAAGCGAATAGGTATTTTATTGGACTTATCATTTTGTGTACATATTATAGATATGACATCACTTTTATCACATTATTTAATACTTGTCATGCATGAATAATCATATTATAACATATCAAGTTTGTCATAATTAAATATTGATTCATCACATTTTTCACAACAAATATTTATCTGAAAGTTCTACCAATAAATATGACATGAAATTTCCTACAAAATCGGCGTATTATTTGAAAGAAAAAAGTTCGTTAATGTCTGACGTGTTTCTCACAAATACCGTCCAACTAATCTGATAACTTTATCGAAAGCTCATTAGTATTGTTTACCGCTGTCCGCTGATAATTATAATTTTAAAATATTAAAAATGCATTTTATTATCGATCCATATTATGTTCGTCGGGGAATTCAAAGTAATTTATATATTAAGGATTCTCAAACATAATGTTTGGTGTAAAACGAGGGTGGTCCGTCAAAGTATCTCTGAATAAATTTTTTGCGATAAGTAATACTAGTAATAACTTTCTTGCTCCACTGCTATCACTTATCGACGCAAGTGCATAATCGTTTTACATAAATATGCCTCTTAAGAGTTTATTAAAAATCAACATCAATTAATCAGCATGGGGAACAATTTATTTGGAGTATGCGTCAATTACCAAAAATGTAAATGCAACTAATGCTTTACAATAACAATAGATAAAACAGCTGTACATTTTATACAATATAATTTTTATTTTTTCCGATAAACTTGTATTTAAAATTATTTTGAAAGGACAGTATTGTTAAAGAATCGAAGAAGAAATGTATTCAGAGATATTTTGGTGTAGAACCAAAACCACATTACCTCGAATGAAATAATTGGTCATTATTTTTCATTTTGCCATTATCACCTAGACTCGGGCTGCATGGTTTGTTTTGGCTGAAAACGGTTCGATCCAAACAGAAAATAATAATATTTTCAACTCACTATACATTTCCATTTTTAATTATAAGTATAGTAAAAGATATCCCGAAAAATCATTAATCGCTTGTAATTAAACACTAATTTTATATAGGTAAAAATGTAATAATTTTATTCTCGCTGTAAAACCGTGACAAAGATTTAGCTAACGTTGACATTTCTGCAGCAGATATGTATGGAAAACTGGCCCACGGCGGCGATGGGTAACACGTACTTCGTGGTGGCCAACATTTGTCTGTGTTATGTTTTTCCACTGTCGGTGATCGGCGCATGTTACATGCTCATCTGGAAGAAAGTGAGTTGTCGACAGGTACCAGGAGAATCGGTGCCCAAAGTCGTCGTCCTAATGCAGCGGTGCAAGGTGCGGGTGTTCAATATGATCTTGTACGTAGTGGCGCTGTTCACTATATCCTGGCTGCCGTTGTACATGATATTCTCGGTGATCAAGTTTTTCTCGCTGCCGCCCGACGCAGAGGCCATGGTGGAAAATTGTTTGCCGATCGCCCAGTGGCTGGGTACTCTTAACTCATGTCTGAATCCGCTGATATACGCCATAAAAGACGAGAAGTACCGTAAGGCGTACTGGAAAGTGTTTGAGAGAAAGCTGTTCGGGTCCGTGGACTCCGGAAATTCTTCAATCAGGAACTTGACCAATCAAAGACGCAAAAAACCGATAATTCATCAACCGATTGATCCCATATGCTCAAACACTGATGAAAACCAATGTTCAACAACCAGTTGCACAGGAACCTCCACCGATACCAAGACGATGGACGCTGATCGAGTGATCAGACACAAAACAATGTTCGCTAAGAACATGACATTCACCAACTTCAAAGTGTTGACTGGTTATGTGTTTGGCAAGGCCGGTGGTGATTACTTATTATAATCGACCTAAACCAAACAAAAACCTTTCGGGTTATGACCAAATAAAACATCCGCGGGATTCATTCGTGTGACTATATTATAATATTACGCATTATACATTAATATGTTAATATAGATACGCTTCGGAACCGTAATTATTATTTCACGGTTAGATTGATTTCGTCAGAACGTTCATAAAGGCGTCTTCGCTCATCATCGTCTTGTCCGAATTGTCGAAAGTCATCAGGGAATCGTTGTACGATAGTACAATGTGCGATGGTACATTTTAAAAGTGCCGTCCACTTTCACGGCTAATGGTCGTGTAACGTGATTTTAGGGAAAGCAATATGATTGGTCTTACAGTTAACACAATTGGTCGATAAATGATATTGTTTAGTGGAGATGGGCGATACCAACCATTTATATAATTCGATACTCGATTCTCGATAATTTAGATAAAAAATAAAAAAAATAAAAATAATAATATAAAACATTAAGTATTTAAAATTTAGATATAAAACGCATTGTAAAATAAAAAATGCCAACTTTTATGGAAAGATTTTCGTGAAAAGGGGTGTAAATCACACTTCTCAAATTAAACATACAATTTGTGCATTGTGGGAAATGAATGTTCAATTAATGGCACTAAAATTTGATTAATCCCCTTTTTGATATCACGTAATTACCATGTACGTTTAAGCGTAGATAAGAAAATTCTTTGCTGCACAAGGTTAATAAGTCTTTGGTAAATTATTAATTTTATTTTTTATCTCCTGGAAAGTTATACAATTTATCTTATACCCTTATTCACGAACATCGTCCATTTAGTCTTATCTATTTAACTAACAACATGATTATCACTTGTTATTTTAACATAATGAAATACCGATATCGATGTTAAAAATCATCCTGATTATGATATTCAATACTGTAAATTGTAATCGCCCATTCTTATTGTAAATATTAACGAACGCAATGATATTATGTGGGGTAAATATTTTGCATATACCAGGTTTTTACCGCATAGTCCAATCCTATACTAGCGGAACGTGTGTTTTCACAGTATATAAATAATCCCATAAGATTATCATAATTACTTTTATAATATTGTTACACACACATAATGTTAGGTATTTACACATTTGAAGTAATCACGTTTCACGACTATAGCTGCGAAGACGCCTTTAGCGTCTATAGGTAACCGCATTCTACGTATACCAACAATACCGCACTACGGTTACCGGGTTTGAGTTTCTGTTGTATAATGCTATGTGTTTAGTTGATATTTGTTAACATAATGTCGACATTAGCCAGATAACGTATACAGGTAACGTTAGCCAAATGCTAACATTGTTCGCTATTTATAATGTCAAAATCATGATATTTGTAAACGTTTTCCAGCTTAAGTTAACATTACCCGGCAAATTATTAACATTCCCCGTAACATATATACACACGTGGACGTATAGGTAGCGCTTCGATCAATGTATTATGACAAATACATGCCGCGTATATTCTTAATATTTTCCGTCCGAGTCACACACCGTCCGTTTCGAAACTTACAATATTTTATTATATTGCACCTACTCAATACTGTCGGACACACTTGTGTCCGCGAGAGTAGAAAGTTGTGTATTTTTAAATAATATTATTCAATTTAAAGCAGTTTGAATGGGTGGTGTGCGATGCGGACACTTGCAGTAGGTACTTTACATTTCCCCACCCCTCCATGTACTTCGGGTGCATAGCCATGTATCATCGTGTATGGTTAGTATAGTTTTGTTTACCACGTCTTTTTCGTTTTTATAAAACATCTACAATAAAAATAATAGTATAACTTCTACCCTCTTAAAAAATATACTATTCGCTCGTGTAATACTATTAATGGGGACGAAAAGCGATTGACAGGTACTTTTTAGTTTTTTCTTCACGTTAAATCTTAACTTTTGATACCTTATAATATTATATTTATGGTAAAATAATATTATTAATTAGATATTAATATTTTCGGTTAAGAAAATATCATTTTTTCCCGCGGTTATACGATTTCTGATAAAATAATATTTATATCGGAAATTTAAATGGAATATAAACGTTAATAATAATAAATCATTATTATTTAATTGCAGACATAAGAATTTCAATAGCTCATCTCGGCAGGAGTTGTCGTTTTTATACAAACGTATATAATATATACTATACCGTGATGTTCGTTATTAATTTCTGTAACATTAGTAATAATATCTACATTTAATTCAATATGACCAACTTTTAATAATGATGATACCATCGATATTAGAGTATGCGTTAGAATTAGCTGAAAAAAAAAAAACACGGTTTTTATAATGTAAGTCTGATGGTCCACGGGATGATATAGTTACAATAGCGTGATAATTGCAAAATTCACAACCGTGATAGTTATATAATCGTATGTTAACAACCATCATGTAAACATAGTGACAGTAAATATCGAACTAGTGAAAGCAACTATTACACTGTCACGCATAATGGTTACTATCGTGAGATATATCTATTGTCATTTGAACACGTATCTACTATTGTTACTGTAATGGCGCCTCACACGCGTTTCTATCAAATTTTACTTCGCTATAATCATTATCTCATTATCGAGTACTAGGTAGGTACTGTTCGTTTACTCCATTCTGCCTACATTTCATCGCATGGCATCATGGCTGTCTCTGTGATAGTTACCGTCGTAATAGTTGCAACTCCAACTATTTTGATAGCAACTAACAGTGAACTAAAATGTCAAGTTTTATAATATATTAGGCCGATAATGACAATATCTAACAACGATCGTGATAACGACAACCTAACCACAACAGAAAACGGTACTATGTACAATAATTACGAATTTGTTTCGAATAGAACCGCAATATTAGAACAACATGGATATTGCACATACTGTATAATAATATATCGGTTATTATCGGCTATTGTCTTGGGGCGAAAATAATGTTATACTAGGTATATAATATACTATACATTCTGCGATCCGACATGTTTTGTGTTTGCAATAGTTCGTATTATTTATCAACGCACTTCGGTAACTATTCGTTGTTATAACAGCGATATTATACTATTGTACGTATTTAACAATATCTTCGCGATAATAATATTATTGTTTCCATTGCTATTTCGTAGTTTTACGACAAAGTCCGCATAGTATTTCGAATAATAAACGAAGAATATAATAATATACAGCATAGAGAATAATAAAATAATATCCACTCAAAAATAAACGACTTGCCCCCTCCCCATCAGATACCATATTATTTTATTCGTAGGTATAATATTCGTATATATTATATTCCATGACACTATAACCGACTTTATTAAATAATTATTTATTTTTAATATTATGCTATTTTTTTGTTTCTATTCGATTTACCTAGACATTGTATTAGTTAAATGGGTTACTGCGCCATTTATATTGCCATCGAAGATGCGTTTATTGTTTACTGCCGTCGTAAAGGATATTTTTCAATTGAAGTCCATGCGTTTGTATCACAATAAGCGGTAAAATAAAGAACAGAAAAAAAGATCAATGTAAAAAATAACGACAATTTAAATTCTTTAATTGTCATATTTTTAAATTATAATGACATAAAATTATAATTGTTAATCACCGATGACACTGTGCATTATCAAATTAACTAATTAATGATATCGTATTGTATGTAACACGGTCTTTAAAAATTGCCCACATCCCGTTAGCATTTTTGTTAAAGTTTCGTTACTAAACCGGTTTTGGTTTGGATTATAGTTCATCTAATTCAGGAACACCTTGAGTAAAATTCTCGACAGGATTGGTATTGGATCTTACTGGATTTCAGTTAATTTCATTTTTTGTAGGGCTTTTAAGACACTTATATAAGATTGGCTCGCAGAGTAGTGTTTCTGTTGTCACGGGAAATGAACAAACGGCCGACACCCATTCGACCGACAACCAAAATACCGACAGGACAATCGAGCAACAGGATAATTGATGGACAGGACACTCGTCTGACAGTCACATTATTAATTTATTACTATGGATAAGTTCAAAAACTACTTAACCGATTTTAAAACTTCTTTCACTTATAAAAAACTACATTATTAGTGATGTTGTGCCTATACGAGTTATTGTGCTCGTACGGGTTGTTTTATTTGTTCGGTAGTGTGAGGATCTAATTTTTAGGAGAAAATCCGACAGACGCCCCCCTTAAAAAAAATATTGTTACAAAAGTATGCAATGAAAAATGAAATGTATTATGTAAATAGGTATATATATATAATGTATTGGTACAAATGAAAAAAAATATCTTAATGAGATGGATGTGGTTGGTGTTTTGCTAGAAGTTCGTTGATATTAGGTTCGATTTTCGTAAGCAGCATTCTTAAGTCCCTGCGATTAGTTATTTGTAACCGTTGTCTTTTTTTAGTGAGTAGATTGGTCACTGCACTAAATCCACGTTCAACCAAGTAGGAAGATGAAAATGTGATCAAAAATGTTTGTACAATAGCCCACAATCCAGGATAAAGTATAGGTATCTGCTTTTGTAGTCAGAATACTTGGTAACCTTCCTTAAACTTTAATTTTGATTCCTCATTTGTAGTTACTTCTATCAATTCTTCTTCTAATTTTGCAGAATCTATGGTTTCTGTATTTGAAAATACTTTTTGGCAAATGAGACACATTGGTAATGTAATATTTGTAGGCGATTGAATAAAACCGTACTTCAAATATTCAATATTATACTGCCTACATTTTTTCTTCGATTCAGCCATGATGTGAAAAACGTTTAAAATTTAAATAAAATAATACGCAACAAATTAACGAAAATTATTATAAAAACGACGACGAATAAGGTCGGCATTCACGAGTGTACTAAATACAAAAATAATTTAGATAATTTGGATCTCGTACGGTGTTTCTGTTATTGCGATAACGACAGATGAAACTGTCACCGCCCGCTTTTTGTAATGAAATGCCCCCCCCCCCAAATTAAGCTTGTAACTTCCATTGCCCCCATGGATAGTTCTGGCGCCCCCAAGGGGGCGATATCGCCCACTTTGGGAAACACTGCACTAGACCGACCTAACATGCATTAAATTTCATACGCAATAAAAATCGTAGTATCACCACCCCAAATAGTTAATACCGCTACTAATATCAAAATAATATTTTACATCAATACTAATAGTAATAATAATAATAATGAAAACGTCTTATACTCATATCTGTTGATACTGCGTAAAAAAAAAAAAAAAAATAAAAATAATATTCAGTAGTAGCAGTTAGCTTACAATATTATCCGCATAGTGAATACCACGGTGCGTCGGCGTTGGCGTAATAGTTAGTTTATCACGACGGCAGCTGCTTCAGTAACACCGCCGCGGCGATCGCGATGACGCATTATCACACAGACGTCGACGGTGAGTACGATGATGATGACGATGACGACACAGCGACGGCGACGACGCCGGTGATGGAGACGTGAAGAGTGGATCACAAAGTTGAATACAATGCCTGCCCGCTATAGACGGTGCGCGCGTTGTTGACAACACATAAATGCCCGTAACAATTTGACGATAGTGACTTATATGTCACCCTCGTATAAAACGGTCCTTATGACGATATATCTACGACGACCGCGAAGTAGTTTTCACATTCGCAAAGAGAAATGAAAATTACCTCGAATAGATATATATTAGATGTATTAGATATCCTTCTGTAGACGTTTCTTCTCCAAAATTATGACCGCAACACCGCCGCCATCAGTTGTCCGTGCCTATGCGAGTTGTTGTGCTCGTACGGGTTGTTTTATTTGTTCGGTAGTGCGAGGATCCGATTTTTAGGAGAAAGTACAACAAAACGGTTCTAAGGATTTTTGGTTACTAATATAATTTTAATGCGAGTCGAACAATATAATTAAAGAGTAATATATTATAATAGCCGTTGAGACGACGTACAGTTTTAAAAGTGGTAGCTCGACTGACTGCGCGGGTCTCTCACGGGTGCCGTAGGGCTACAATATTCTCGGAGCCGCCTACACACTAGGCGTTATCGATAGAATACAATAATATACTCTTGTGCTCAAATACAAAGGGCGTATACTACTTTGCTATATACTATAGTAATATGCTCATAACAAGTGACTAATATGTGCTATATTTTGTTTAAAAAATTAAATTAAAGATCACTACGAAAATTGAAATAATTTGATTTTTAAATATTTTCGGTATCTAATTGATTATTTATTAATTTTTGTTTGTTCGTGGGTTACCTTGTTGACATGGATAATAATATGGTGGTCACGGACAAGAAAACTATTATTATTTATTGTTATTACACTGTTATCTAGCAATAGCAATGCATTTCCGTTTCAACTATATTACCATAATTGATACAATATGAAATCCGATGGATCTAGATATGTTGGACGCATGACACACTGAGCTATACATGTTTCGTATGCATTTACGGATTATTATTTATTTATTTATTATCTCATCGATAATTTGTATAAAATTGTTACCAATGGACACTCAATTGTCAACTAACACGAAACATTTTTCCGATTATTTACATTTAGCCAGTACACGCAACTCCGGTGCGTATTTTATTATTTTATAAACAAGTAGAAGATGGAAGAACATAATATTGTCCCTTCACAACAATGTAGAGAAAATATAGTCATGTCAAAGAAGGTCATGTCCAACAAAGAACAAACAACAAAGTGAACAGCGCTTGAAGACTGTTTTTAAAAATCGTAAAGGCAAACCACGTATCTTCGTTGAATTGAACAATCTGAATATATAATATAGGTACTAGCAAATCCGGCAATGCGTTTCTATTGGTACTAGATAATATAGTGTAAGTAAGAGTATAATAGTACTAATAACAATAATAGTTTTCTTGTCCATGGTATCCGAATTGTCGTACATGTCACCAAGGTAAGCCATGATTAAACAAAAAAATAAACAAAAAATTAGTTATCTATGCCGAAAATACCTGAAAACCCATATTTAACCTCATAGAAATTTAATTTTCAAAAATTATTTTTTAGCGAATGCTTACGTCATTACGGTTATCTGTATGCAAAATTTCAGCCCGATCTATTTGTGGTTTTGGTTTAGTGATAATAAATCAGCCAGTCAGCCAGTTAGGAAATGTTATTTTATATAAATTAGTAAACAAAAAAATAATTACTACTACTTTATATATTATTGTCAGTCGAATGTCCCTGCCGTTTGATTGTCCCTGTCGGTATTATAGTTATCGGTCGATTGTCCTGTTGGTTAAATGGTTGTCAGTAGTGTTGGAGCATATTTTATTCGAATTTTTTAAATATTCGGATAACCGGCTAATTATATTTGGATTACGGATATCCTAATTGATTTTTATCAGGATTTTAAAATATCCGAGTATCCGAGTATCCGAGTATAGTTCTAACACTAGTTGTCGGTCGATTAACTCAAACTCATTGTCACAATAAGGTTAGTTTTTAGGATACTGGTTCTTTTCATTTCAGGATAATTAACTTAGTAACACTCATCAAAGGCTATTTTTGAATCACCTTTATTTAATTTAAAAATAGCCATTTCTAAAATGCAATACACTTACAAATTGGTGACAGTCAACAGACTAAATTTTATTCACCCAAAATAATAGCTACTCAAAATTTTACTAAAAGTTATAGTTTATTTAAACAAAATAAAACCATTACAGAGCAACGAGCATTGAGCATACCGATATAAATATAATTTCTGTGGTCTTTTTTTCAAGATTCTTTTAATATCGGTTGAAAAAATAAGTTAATACATGATAATATTATACATTAAACATATAGACACCCGGAAGTAGGCAACCTAAGATATTTGGCTCCCATAATAGATTTTCGAGAAATACATTAAAAAATGAGTGATTGTACGGAAAAAAATTCACTATATTATAAAACCATAAATTAAGATTAAAACAAATTATTATAACTATATTACAAAAATAGGTTTAATTTCATAACTTGTAAGTCACCTTTTCTTCATTTATAACATATATCTGAACGCGGTACTTTTTTAATCATAGTTCATCAGTAACTTAAAGAGTTTCTTAATTTCCGGTTATAAAAAATTACTTATTTTGTAATTTTAAATTGCATTGTAAAAAAAAAAATATTGTCTACATAGCGAATAATCATATAATAATATTATCATCTATTGAAAATATTGTTGATAATCTATATTTTCTAAAAAAAATTATGTTACATCAGTAATCACTTTATCACTTATCGACATTAAACATAGTAGACTGGTACCAAAATGTTTAATTGTGTGTCAGTAAATTGAAGTAATATAATGAAAAAAGTACTTTCTTACTATAATAGCTTAGGCACTTAATCTATTAATTTAATTTAGTCACTGAATAAAGGACAGTAACTGTTACTTCCCTACCCAGTAAGTAAAATAGTGCGGCTTGCCCAGATTTTATTAATAATACCGTTAAGTTATAATATTAATAGTGTTGAAATTTCATCGATAATATAATCGTGAGATTAATAATAAAATAAAATAACTTTTCTCATATTTTATACTTTGTCGTTGTGCGCGTCCGTACTTACGTCATTGTTTCTTAATGATAACTAATATACTATCGATTGTAACGAAGTAATAAAAATGAGTGATCGACACGATTATATTCCTATAATGAAATTCCGATGTAATAATTAATTTCTGAATATTTAATTATATTATATAGGAATTTATTAGTAAACAAAATGTATGTATGGTAGGTATATAAGTTCAGAAGAACTATCTAGAATTAAATTTACTACCCGTAAATTTATGCCTCATAACTCGTAGGCATAGAGATTATTATTTACTAGTGTTTTAGTTCAAGAATAAATACGATTTAAGTGTGCAATGTGTAATTTTGAGTATGTATTAGTACTTAGTCAAAAACTAACATCATAGTTGGAGCCGTACATAGGTAGTGAAATGTGTTTTTAGAAGTCCATGAGACTTGTAATATAAAAGACGCGTGTTTAAAAAGTGGGTTATTAGTTATGTTTTATTTAATTCGATTGTTTGATTATAGATAATAATATTTTAACTATTTTTTTTTAATCCGCAGTCAAACTAATTATATTTTTTTTCGTTGTGATATGTGGTCCAAATAGGTGGGTGCATTGGTATGGATACCTTCAAATTAACCTTTTTTTTTCATTTATAATTTATCTAAATCCTTCTCTGGTAATATGAGTAAATCGGGAATTGGAAACAGAATGTTTATTGAACTGTTAATATTGAGCTGAAAGAAATAGAGTTAGAATTCAACCCCCATATTCCCACTTGCCAATGCATCAGTGTTATTATATTAGATATCGATAAAGAAAAGATAAAACGAGACATATATAGGGATCCCATACGTCCCGTATTATACGGAATTGTCCCATATTTGAGACAAGCGTCCCGGTGTCCCGACCAAATATTCTAAACAACACTTTTGTCCCGTATTTTAAATCACCCATCCCATATGTCCTTTAATTTTCCTTATTTCTTAAATTATATATTAACATTATTTTAATTGATAATATCTAGTTATGGCAGTTATGTCAAATAATTTTATCTGCAAAATATATTTTGATTAAATAAATTGAGATTGATTGTAACAATTACTAAGAAGATCAGAACTTTAGTTTTTTTTTTTGTTTCTTTGTCTAGCAGTAGCCACATGATATTATGAGATTGGATAGTATCACTGTAGACAAATAACATTTTTGAATTATTTTAATATTAATCCGTCAATTTGATTTCAACATTATATTGCAAAAATTGATGTAAAAAGTAAACATTCTTTTGATTTTAATTGGATAACTTTTGAGTTACGGACTAGTTTTGGAAGCTACGTCTTTACCATCGTCACCTTCTTCTTCCACCACATAATGTTTTGTTGCAATTTATGTAAATTTCAAGTGCGATTTAAAATGCCCCGTATTTATAATAAATAAATATGGGATCTCTAGATATAAATGCTGTCTTATAATAAGTGCATATTGTTAACTGGATGATAAACAGTTGTCCGAAAAAAATTATAATTGAGTAACGTGGCCCAGTCACATACTTAGATACTGCACGATGAATAAAATCCTTCTCAACGTGATTTTGCATAACAAATCGTGATTTACTTTCGATAAATTACCTTCATTCACTTGCTTTGTTTGGCTTTACTTTCAGATGCAGGTGAAGCAATTTTACTATTCAATATAGTAATATTTAGTGTTAGCCTATTAAAGCACCTATTGGAATATTACGCTTTCAAATCGCTATAATTTGATTTATTATAATTTTTTGATAACTGCCGCTACCACCCCCAACATGCTCTTATCATCGTTTCGTGCAACATTTTTTAACTACGTTTATATCATGAGTATTAATAATAGAGAATTAAAAAGCCGTAAAATAGCAGCATTCATAACATGTAACCAAAAACAAAAAGTTTCCTAGGTGACCACTATTATTAATTTTTATTATTTTTGGTTATCTAATTAACGAAAATAACAATATTATATTCTTTCAATACGTATTAAAGTCTGTTTTTGTTTGGCCGTCGGATTTTAGCAATCTATTTTTTGTGTACGTAACATGTTTACATTAATTATTATTACAATATATTTAATTATAATATCAGAGCTTGTCCGAAATCTTATTACAATTTAATTTGGTATATTTTAACTTATACTTATACTTACATAACTTATACTTCTTATAATATTATGCTTTATGTTATTGGACAATACAATTTAAATTTGTATGTTATATACATATTTGTGATTTTATTTTGACTTCCCGTTTCTCTCCACGCGTGTGTCTTTTCTTATTCCAACAGCACGTATAATTTTTCAGGTACCTAGATAACCACTACAATAACTGCAAAAGTACGCTTTTTCGATTATAATATTATTAAATTCACGATGCTCGGCAAAGCGGAAAGGTTCAAATCTTCCCCGGAAACGTCCATGTCACCAGACCGGTACAACCCTGATTACCAACAAAACATATCCTACAAACGTAAGTATAATAAACGTATAATAACACATTGCGTATATGTTGTTAATATTATTACTTATTGTTCTTCTGGTTTTAAGCCTCTATAAGGACTATCCCACACCTCTTCATAATTCTTTTCAATTCTATTATTATTTTTTTTGTTTATATTACAATAAAAATCTTCCACATCATTCAGAGCTCGTTCTTTTCTTCTCAAAGACTTTTGTAAGCTCTTTTCGGCTCCTCCAAACACGGCCCACACAAATATGTGCTGTTCTTTTAAGTCTAGAATTTCCCCCACTTTTCTATTCTCCATTATAGTTTCATCTACGATACCCTAAAAAGTTTTTTTTTTCATTTGTAAAAATTTTGTTTATAGCAGCCATGATTTAATAATAAAACACACTCTATACTATTTAAAACCATAAAATAAATTATGTTTTTTACACAACATTCCGGAAGTGTATTAAAAATCCATGATCCTCGACGAGTAAATGATGTTAAAAATAAAGTTTCAGAATTAAAGAGATACATGGACATATTTCGTAAGCTAGATGGGCCACTGTCTTATTTTTCCTCGGTTTCTATGGAATTAATTATTCGAACCTCTTCAGTATTATATATTAAACTAATAATTGTATTACATTTTATAGAAAACTGTGCGCCTTTTTTGATGTCCAGCATCCGAATCTCCGACGGCTGTGGATCTGCAGATTCGAAAATAGGTCCTGCAGAATACTACCCGCTGTTCAGGAAAAATCGCGTGAAGGTTATCATTTCTACAATGTTTTTACTAAAGATTTTATAGATAACAAATATAATTATCCGATGAACGATAGGAACAGGATAGTTACGATAGGTATAATGGATATGATTATTCTTTAACAATCCAGACCTCTTGCCCCCCCCTCTCCCCGTAAATTCGCCACTGTGGACTATGTGTAGGTCAATACGTCATTTTATGATGCATTTTAGTAGAGTTACTATATTTCGTCTAAGGATAGAAAAATGTCATTAACCCGAAAATTAAATAACCTCAATTTTGAAAATTTGACATTTACTGCTTATTGCGCTAGAAGGGCAGTATAAAAATCTGTGGTTAAATTACTTAATAAGTATAGCTAAAACGTGAAATTCAAAAAACTGTTGAGTCCCAACTGCTCTATACAGTTCAGTGATCATGAGTCAACCATAACACTCGTATCTACAACCGTGGTTTCTACTAAAACTATATAATAATAACTCGTGGTGTATTGCAGTTAGGAAGTTCACCCCGATACACGGAAGTCTGGGATCCGTTACCGTTACCGTGTTATTTAAGAAAAGTAGCCAGTGAGACCAGTAAGATTGTTAGAACAGAAAAACACAGTCACGTTCGATTCGCGGATGACCATCAAAAAGTACAATAATATAATGAATACAATCTATTAAACATGCATAGTTGATGCAGAGCATTTATTTTTTGTTCATGGAAACAAATATTACATTTTTAATTATTTAATTATTTTTCGATTTATCACTATATAAATATAAATATATAACCTAACATATATTATTTTAGCCTCAATCGAAATCTAATAAAAAGTCTTATAATTCTATTAAACCCAACCCGGAGAAAATTATAAAGATACATTACATACATGATGAAATGGTAAATATCTTGTTAAATATAATCGAACAGTGTATTTTTATATATATATATATATATATATATATATACATATACATAGAAACGTTCACTACTTTAGCTATGTTATTATAGGGTTTCACAGACATTCACGAGTTCAACTTTGTGAACGACGAATCAAACACAGAACCACGAAAACCTTGTGTATGCGTGCATAGATCTAAAAAATAAAAATAAAATAATTTTTTATTATTATTTATTATTTATATTATTTTTTTTTTTTAGCATTTTAAAGAAAAAATAATATGGCCCACCGTCAAAAAGTTTCCCATACACCGGCTAAATAAATTAATCAATGTTAAACGAGTTGTTCAAAAGGTGCGTTTATCTCAGAATATATGTAATACATTTGCAGTTAAAATAGTTGCCTAATATCTGTTCTTACGCAAAATTCTATAGTCGAAATGCACAATTAGAAATGTTTTACTGCCAAAGCCCACCATTAAGATTAAAAAAAATATCGTAAAGGAGAAAATGGTCAATCCCGGTCCGGGTCATTATGATTTGCCGTCGTTGTTCGGCGCGAAACCCATGTTCGAATCGTTGATATGCATGACGCCGAAAAACAAATTAAAACACAAATCTGGTCGAAGATATTTGGATTTCTTGGTCAAAAAAGCACTCCAAGAAGTTAGTATAATATTATTATGCGTGTTTTGGTTCAATTTCATAAAATTGCAATTTTCCTAAATCCATCGTGCATTAATTTCGATCGGAATACAGTTTAAAACGTATAAGAGACTTTTCGGCAGTTCAGAATATAGTACTTATAGTGAAAACTAGATCACTATAGATGTATAGTCTTACACACCTCACATGAAGGGCCATACGAATCCAGAATGTAATAATCCTGAACATAAAAATCCGAAAAGTAAAATCCCAGACTGAAAAATCTGAAACGTAATAATCTGGAAAAATACTAATGTCTTCTAAAATTACTTTAACAGTCTCACGATAGTAACTATTAACTATCATGAATGCACGCATGATAGTATGATGGTTATTTTCACGATAGTTACTGTTGCTCTGTTCACACGACGATATTTTATGATATGATAACTATCACGGTTGTGAATTTTGCAACTATCACGCTAATTATACTTAATCATAAAAAAATTATAGAAGATATATAAGATTATAAAAAAAATTTTAATTTGTCGATAGGACATACCCGGTCCAGGAAATTATAAGATACCGAAATCTTCAATAGATGTTGCCGCCGAACCGCCAAACAAATATTGCCAAACCCACTTAGCAGTAAATATTATAATCTTGTTTTTAATTTGTTTTTCAATTTATTTCGAGTAAATATTTATGTGTATAATTGTACTAATAAAATATTTTTATATATAGAAAAAAATACTTTGCACTCATAAAATAATTCCAAATCGCTGCTACGTTAAATGGAAGTGACGTATGTTTCCAATCTGAAATGGATAAATTTTCGTCAGTAAGTTTTTTTAATCTGTTTCGTTTTTATTTAATAATAACAATTCAATATTATCAATATCAAACATCAGATACCGTATGAAAGCATAAACAGGGAAAAAAATTTAGGGAGAGTAAGTTCATCATAGGAGGTTTATAAGTAAAAAGACATACTTCGCACGATGGGTAGAAACCCGTTATATGTGAGAAGTTGGAAAGGTAAGATATAGGGAGTAAGAAGGTAGAAAGTAAGATATAGATATATTTTGATCTTAAAATTCTTACAAAAAAAGGTGTTTTTAAATAGTTTGTGCTGTTTATTGGTATGTAAAACGGTTATTTTTGTTAGCTAAGATCTGGAGCATCAGTGATACCATTAATTACCTTGTAGATAAAAGTTGTATCTTCTAATTTACGTCTGGAGGATAAGGCTGGAATATTTAGAGAGGACCTAATGTGTATATAAACATGGTTATGGATGGTGATTTTGAATTTCTGTGCTACAAATTTTAAAAACCTATTTAAATGCGTTCGATAAAATCAAAGTCAGTTTTAGAGTATGGACACCAGATAAGAGAACCTTATTCTAGAATAAACCTAAATAACGTGGAATACAGGAGTTTTAATGATCTTAAATTAAAAGAGTTGTATTTAATAAAGCGCAAAACTTTCAATTATTTTTGCACGACACACTCAATATAATCATGGAAATTTAAATTATTGGTTAAAGTTATACCTAAATCTGTAATTAAAGAAACTGATTTAAGTTGGACATTACTTATGGAATACTTATGAATTTCATGCTCACGGGGTTTGTTAAAACTCATTGAGTAACACATTTTATCAATATTTACGTGTACCCCAATTTCGGCACCAATCAGACAAAATATTTAATTCATCTTATAAAACTAAACAACATCTAACGAGGAAATACAAATAAATATTTTTAAATTGTTTGCAAAGTACAGAGCGTAGTATTTCTTAAGAACTGATAATATTCCCATTTATAAATAAATTAAATAAGATGGACGATAAATAACACCCTTGGGGAATTTCTGATGAGATAGGAACCGTATCTGAAAAGAAACCTTGAACTTTAGTGAACGGGGATCTGTGTAAGATTAGAGTTAAACCAAGACAACAAATGGATGACTAAACCCTAACTTGCCCAACACAATTGTCAGTAATTCATGATCAACGCGTTTATACTCTAATGTATAATACGTGCCTAACCTTATAGTTTATTTTATTCAATGAAATTCACATTTTTTTATGAATAGTAAATTTTAATCTTTAAATGTATCATAATAAACAAAATTAAAATCATTTACCATGCGATCAGAAATGTTCGATCTTCGAACTGCGGATTTCAAACTCCCGAAATAGAATTTCAATTTCAATTTATTATATTAGAAATTCCATATTTAAATAACGTAAACTATGTTAAATCACACATTTGTCATTAAAATATTTAATTAGGTTAAGTAAATGTAACACTCATTTTCTACGAGACGTTCTGGAAATTATTTGTATTTTATAATATATACTCGAATGTAGTATAAGATTCCGAATTTCAGACTTTTAAAATTCATTTTTACTTTAATATAGGAATAATATAGTTATATAATTAATCACTCACATTCGTGAGGTATAATAAAGAGGGTATAATTATAATTTTTGTTAGGATATGATAAAAAATGATATAATGATATGATATTGCACTGTTAAATAATATTATAGGAATTAAGAATAAGTAATTTAGACACAATATACTATGGATTAAATATAATTAATCAAGATTAATACTGAGTAACTAAAAAATATTCAAATAAATTTAAAATTGGCCCCATGTCATTATTATTCAACACAAATACAGTTGTTTTATTATATGGTAATCATAAAATTATAATATAATTGGATGTAGATTATAAATCTATTTTAGATGCACTATCATTGTATATAATTTTAATTTATTATGTTAAGCCGTCATCCCTATAGCATTCAAAAATCCTGGATACATCACTGATATAGTATGTAGCTATTATAATGGACACATGTTAATTCCCTACTGTATTAGAAGTATATAAATTCTAAAAATATTTCTCTAATGTTATTAGGGAAGTTTAAATACGCGTAAGGTTAGGTTTGCTAAAAGTAACAAAATATTTTAAGAGCATTTTATCACTAGAGAAATTTTCTATTTTATTTTCAAAAATTAGTATACAAATTACAATAAATTGATCGTTATAATGTTATTGTATTCGATTATTTATTGTTTTACAAAGAATATTTTTATAATACAAAATAGATGAGGGAAAACTTTACCCTACAGTGAAGTAACTATGGTGCTCACGAGTGTTCTTATAATGCAATAGCATTGTTTTTGTTTATCTAAAAGTTTCTCGAATATTAATAATTTGTTTTGTTGTCTTGTCAGAAAATTAAATGTTAATGTGTGTTTTGTAGATCCAACAATGTACAACATCGTGACGGCAACAAAAGTCGATTTGCGCGAAAAAACAGAACATGATGGTGACTAGACGATCTTTTGATAGCACGTTAAAACGTGTCTTACCCACCAAGGCTATTTCTGATCATTGAAACCTCTCCTCTTTATTTGATGCCACATTCTTCAGCAAAGCAAAGGTTCATGAGCTCTTGGAAATGTTCAAAATATTGTTTTCTTGAGCATCCTGTTTATTTATAACTAGTTACTTTTCCTTCAAATATGTTGGTTATAAAGTCGTTGTATCGGGTGATGAGTCCAACTCATTTTATTTTCCTTAATTCAATTATCTATATCATTTATCTTTTCTCCATCTTGTCTTTGTCATTTTTTTCCACAATCACATCTCTATCGCTTCCAGTTTATTTTTGTCTTCCTAGTCCATTGTCCATGTTTCACTGCCATATGTCAACACATTCCAAATAAATGTCTTAACGAATCTGTTACGTATTCCGATGCTCGGATATTTATTGGTAAGAAATAGGTTCTTATTTTGGAATGCTTGCTTTGCTAGTGCTATTCTTCTTCTGATATCTATTGTTGATTTATAATAAGATGTTACGATACTTCCAAGGTAGCAGAATTCTTGGTTTAAATTGGTCAAATTGACTTGCTAAAATGTTCAACACATAATGTTCATTTCTTGTTCAGACTCTGCTAAGGTAACTATGTTATCTGCAAAGTGAATACAGTGAGCTCTTCGATCTGTTTGTACGTTTCTTCAATTTCTTCATCCATAATTTTTTATACAGGGAAGTACATTTGTATAGTGTAAATACTTGTAAACTTTGCTTCTATTTTTACTATGAGTGTACATTCCTTTGCAATACCACTATCACTCCATTTCTACCTCTTCTCGTTTCCAATATAAATGATTTATTTCTAAATTCATCAGATATGAAATCACCATTTCCTGTCCATCTTGTTTCACTTATACCAAGTATATCTAGTTTTGCTTTCTTCATTTGTTCTTTAAATTCTTCCAACTTTACCGTTTTAATCATCGTCTCAGCATTCCATGTCCCAATTTTAAAATAGTCATATTTAATATCTACATGAATTTGGCTGGATGACGACCTGGATATCTTCTATCTATTCCTGTTGGATCTTAGTATTCTAATTCCAATATCAGTTAGTCCCACTTCCTTTCTTGTGTAGATCATTATTAGTTAGTGATAGCTTCTTGGGTAGGAATATCATGAAGATCTGTAATGCAGTGGTTTTCCTATTGTCTTCTGTATCTCCCTGGCTGATGGTCAGTCTTTTAAGGTGATTTATTATATTCAGGGCAGAGAATACCCTTCTCCTGCTACTCATCCACCCTCTAGGTCGTTGGTTTTCAGAGTTTGCTTCTTATTCTGGTAATTGGTCGTATTACTGTAGTTGTCTATTTGAGACTTCTTAAGGTAGCTCAGACCCCTGGATGCACTAAACCCACAGTATATATCAAACTATATACATGCCCTGGGAAAACCATCCAAAATATAATTTTATTTAATTCCCAAAATGGTCTTATAGTATCCAGACTGCTTCCAATAATTAGTAACTATGATGTACAAAATTCATGGTTAATGATATCTAGGGTTCGGATGTGTATAATTTTATAACTGTATATGTATGCATAATTGCACTAAAAAATTACCAAATATGTAATCAAATTATGCCAAAAAACACCAAAATATACGCCCAAAAAAATGTATTTTAGATAAGTATTTAATTTTTATACCTAGTTTTATTATTAGTTATTTGTATTTATTATTTTTTAATATTTCATATTAATTTGTAATAAAAGCGTTACAGTGTGGTACAATAAATTTTTAATTTATTCAAATTGTAACTTTTTTGTATTTATACTTCAGTTCCGCGTTGACACTCATTGCGTTCAGTTGTTACGAATACGTAGATACCTACTCGCTTTCAATTACCTTCAGCAGCGGGAAAAGATTTAAAACTTCAGGATGTTTTTTTCATTTACAATACTTGATATATCATAAGATCTAGATGTTGGGTTGGGTTACAAGATATTAAAATATATATATGTTCAATTTACGAGCTTATAAAACTGTCAAGTTAAGCATTTATTCCCCGAAGAAAGTGAAGGAAGCGTGGGGTATTTTAAAATCAGAATTTAAGGACGATGAACTAAATCTAAAAATAACCATTTAAAAAATTCAAATGATGTTTAGAAAAAAGAAACAACCGGTACAGGTAAATTGTTATTTTTCTTATATGTATGGTATTATATATATTTCTTTTTTAGACTCTTTGGTATATTATATTGAGACTAAAATTTTTTACATAGACTTATTGAGTAACCCTGGACTGTTGAAGTGCACGGACACGACCAACCTACCTAGAGACCACCCGTGCTACGTTGCTGAGAGAAAAAAGATACCCGGCTTATTTTTGGACGAGACAGATGGAAGGACGATAACAGAGTTTTGTGCCTTGCGTGCCAAATCGTTTGCTTATAAGATTAACGGTAAAGAAAAGATCAAGGCGAAAGGTATGTGGTCACGATATGACATTCGAAGATTATAGGCGGTGTTTGTTCAATGATAATGATTTGGATGTGTATAAGAAACATGTTAACGATACATGATAAGTGACGATAAGAGAGTATAACTAGAAGGCCAAATGCATATATTAGCCTATGTTAAAAAGGCTTTAGTTTAAAATATTATGTAATTTATCAATTTTTTTTCTCTGTATAAACTACCAGATTTCGAGTAGGAGTGCTCAAATAAATAAATAAATAATAATAATAATAATTATAATTACTATAAATTATTGTACAAATATACAAAACTAAGAATCTATTTTTAAATATAACAACATACTATACTATTTAAGAACATAACATCATGTAGTTTATTATGTAATTAAACAGTAACAAGGTAAAAAAATCATATTAATTTTGTTTAGTCTTTGAGAACAATATTTAAAATAATTTAATAACAATATTAGTCTTTAAAATTATACATTGATTGACTGAAATTTGTTAAGTGTTCTTTTTCTACAGTAAATTCAAAAACATTTTTATCTTTAAAAGCTGTTTTAGCATGCAATATATCTTCCAACCGGTTGACACCACACCGACGTAGTCAGGAACAAAACACGACACATTTTTGGCACAGAACTGTGCTGACATTTTTCACAGGTTGATCACAAAGTTGATGAAATAGTTGAGGAAAAACGGAAAAATATAAGAGATGTAGGTATTAGTTAAAAAAGACGTTCTAGTATCAGCCACTGTTATAGGTAATTTAATTTGTATCTATGTTTAATCTATTAGCAATGATTAACCATTCCTAACGAAAAATCAATTTTTAGCGAAGTTCAGTTGATAATGATATAATGTAGTTTTATAGTAAAATAATTAAATAAGCATTGTATCAATTTTCCTCTGTTTTTCTTACATTTTCCCCGATTTCGCCATGTTTTTTTCCAAGTTTTTCACATTTGCTGAGAAAACTGCTGATAAAATCGAAAAAAAAAGCATCTCTAAAGTAACTCTTTAGTCAAATTCTACCTCAATTTTCTAAGATAAAAGTTGTTCATAGAAAAAATAAAATAAATAAACATCTTTGTAAAACCCAAAGTTACCCGACACTCCTTGTCGGGTAACTTTGATTCATTTTTTTAACAACATTTTTTATGATAAAAAAATAAAAAAAATAGATTTCACAGGCATGTTTGAACCCACAAATGTATGTCAACATTTTTTGATTTTAATTTGTTTACGTGCAACCTATTTAAATTTAGCCAAAAATTTTAGTTGAAATTAGCCAAAAAAAAAAGGTTAAAGTATGGAAGATGTAAAAATCAAATTGACCATGAATTTATAAAAATATTATTTTGAATACAAGAACTATACACGGAGCTGTTATAATCTTAAACCACTTATTGATACGTATGGTTAAGAATGAAAATTAAGAAGAATATGAAATGCAATCTAAAAAATAGAGCACTAATTGATATAGCAAAGTTAACAGACAAACAAATATGTAAAAAGTACCAACAATTTTTTCAGAAAATTATTAAAAATAAGCAATTAGTTATGGAAGGAAATGTAAATAAAACATGGGAACCTATTAAAGAAAATATAAGTGAAGCAGAAATGAAGATATTAGGAAAAAAAAAATAAAGGCAAAACCGTGCTAATATGATATGTGAAGAAGCGGTACAAAGAAAAAATTAGCATGACAAGAATAGTTAAATTACACCAGAAATGAAGTTACGTTGACAAAGTTTAGAACTCTCCAAAAAAAAGCTAGCACGATACTGTGACGTCAAAATTTAATTTTATTATAAAGCGCGGAGAATTAGGGATATGTATATTCACATATACAAGATTGTCCAAGAAATGGGGAAACTGGGGCGGTACTTGAGGGAAATCATTTTTTGGTTTTCACAGGAGTTTTCCCAATAAATCAAAAAAACGGGGAAAACATGGGAAACCGAGAAAAACGGTATTAATACCTATTACATATGTAAATATTTTACCAAAAATTAATGACAAAGCAACACTATCAACCGAACTCCGCTCAAAATTGTTTTTTCATTAACAATGGTTAATCGCTGCGTACAGATATATATTTCTCCACTACTTCCTTCCAAACTTCTTACCTATAGCAGTGACTACATCTGTCTTTATTATCCTAAGGCAGCTTTTTATGTCCATGTCGTATAACTTATATAAGTATTATCTAAATAAAAAAAATACTTAGAATGCTAACCTTATGCACGTGAATTATAACTTTGCACACAATTTATTCTTTAATGTTATTTTGATGACCGGAAGGAATTCTGTATGAATTTCGACTAAAATTACAGATTTAAAATTTAATACAAATAAATAAACTTAAATTATCGTTAGGTTATAAATCATAAAAATCGTTATAAATATGTTCTTTAAATTTTTTAAATATTATTATAATACTATAAAAAATGTACTGTTGATGGAAATCTGTCCTAGGCACCAACTTCTTTTTAAAATGGTGTATTTCGATTTCAGCTTAAATATTGAAAATAGTATGAGTGTGATGATAATCAGTTTCCAATACACTCCAATTGGTAAAAGTCCAATAATACAACCAATACAAATACAAAGTCCAATGAAAATTAAAATGTAGAATTGCATCGAAAAACTCGTTGAATCGGAAACGTCCTCCTTTATGACCTATGAAAATATCCAAGCATTTTTTTCAAAATATAATATGATATACAGTAATAAGGTTTTATTCCAGTGTTTGAAATACAGCTAATAGATTTATATCCAGTCTTTAATATTAGACTCAAAAAAACATTATTATAGTATTTTACAATCTAAAATACACCTTGCTAAATTATAATAAATAAGTTGTCTTTATAAAAATAGGATTTTTATATAACTTAAAGTGTACATAACGTTAATTTGTTTAAATAAAAGTTATAAGTACTAAGAGATTATACATAATATATTTGCCATCATATTATATCAGTAAAGTATTGCATAGTAATGCATATTAATCAAATTATAATTGAGAATTAACCTTCTACTAGTCACGCGAAGTAAATAATCTATCAACTTAAATACAGACATCAGTTCAACTTTCCGATAATAACGTATCCACCTAATATTTCGTATAGTTGTTGATAACGTGTTTATCTAAATTTATAAGTTAATTAAAACTTGTTTTATTGAATCAGTTTGCTGAACCATCCGATACGTTTGGTTGTGTGGTGTTTGGAAAATATTTACCCCCCCCGTGACCAAGTGTTATTATTATTATTATTAGTTTTTTTTTTAAACATGGACGAATGGATTCGTAAAAATATTCAACAGATTTTTTAAATCTTTATCTCGATATTGATGAAGGATCACATAGAATCCAATATCCAATAATCCGCTATCCAATATTTATCAAATTAAATAAAAACTAAAATAGCAAAATACGTATATACTATAAAAGCTACAGAAAAGTTTCAACGGTTTGTATAATCAGGGCGATGTTCTTTTTATGACAGAAATAAAGACCGAAACACTACAAGTCTATTAAAGTATGCACAATTTGTACAAACTTATATGCCGAGACTACCTTATAAAAATTGGTCCAAGTTACTGTAAAGAGATGTTATAGTACTGTATTGTTTTTCAAAAAAAGTATAAAAATTTGGTCGGTATAATCATTATAATACCTGTGTTTATTTATTATGTACCTAAAATAAATTAAATAATTCAATAAAATCTAAAAAACACAATTTTATATTGAAAACAGCTCAATGTACATAAAATATTATATGGAACAATTAAAAAAAATAATAAGACGTTTTGGAAAATGTTTATCGCAATACGCGACCAAATATGAAAAATTAACCGCGCGAACGGTAGGTTAAGTAGGTAAGCCTTTTAATAAAATATATTATATACATATTTACACAATTTATTTATACTGGCCCATTGGCCATTGAACATTTTTGATTCACTTTTTAGTTAAGTCATTTTATCTTGATTATTTTTCAAATGTGCTAAGTTAACAATTTTAAAGGTTAACTAATAATTTATTAAAATTAATTAAACAAATTTTAATTAATAAATATATATATATAATATACATTAATATATAAAAAATTAATTTTTAATTACAATTACTCACTATTAAATTTCAGGAGAAGAGCAAAACCCTTACAGATCAGCTAACTTCTATAATTAATAGACTACTGATATAAATCATATAGGGGAGACTGGGGCCTGGTTGTGATAAGAATTCCTTATTGATTTTTAGAAAGGCCAGATTACAATAAATATTTTTGAAAATATTCCATTTTTTAGTCAGGGATTTATGTTCTCAACTTTTTTACTGTAATTTTAAAGGGCTATTTATAACAAACATTTTCGGAGGAGCTTGTAAAAGTCTCAGAGTTGATTATCATCAGTTATTTAAATGGGTAAAAAATTAATGTTTAAAGTCATTTAATTATGAATAGATAAAACATAAACAATTTAATATAACTGGTTCCCTAATTCGTTGAAATTAAATTTAAACATTTTAGTAGGAACATAATATGTGAGACTAGTACCGGATTTAGGATTTTAGGTCGCCCCATATCAGTAAAAGACCATGGTAAATAGAAGTATATATTAGAATGTAACTGGTTAATTACAAATAAAAGAAACATGTTAGTTAATTATATAAAATGTGTTGTAGTTACACTATGTAGATTATATTATAATATAATGTTGAATGTATACGCATTGTACTTAAATAATATTTTGTATAATATTGATACTCTTTGAGATTTTATTGATGCAAATTTGTCAACCACATGAAAAAAATCGAATGATCTAATTATATAAATTTCAAATTTAGTTCGATCAGTACTTATCTATCGGAAAACATAAACATAGCATAAATAATGTTATAGAATATGTATTATAGGTATTGGTAATATATTGTGGAATATTCAATTTTTTAAAAAATTATAATATTATATACAGTTGAATGTAGTTTGTGCAATTTATATTGATAATATTAATGAGTATCTACTTTTCTACATGTACATGGAAATATGGATCATTTTATCCCTTATATGGTACGTGTTCAAAGCGAGGTGTTTTATTATTGAATTTTAATATTTGTTTTGCATCCTGTGAACAATTTTGAAACGCCCCCTGCTCCCCTTACTTAACTAACCCATGTGACGACCAGCTTTGGTCTCCCCTACCAACAACAACGTAAATATGTTTTTTTTGTCACCTTTTTTAGTTCGGCAGTTTCGTTATTAACACACTTCGAATGATACCACAGCGACTTCAGTGCTATGATATGCGCCATTAAAACGACTAAACCAATCGCGTTCATTTCGGTTTTTCAATATAATGCAGACGAATTCAGTTATTTTTCATTAATTGTACGATTGTTGAACAATGCTAAAATGTATTACCAGATAGTCTTGAAGAATTATTAATTTGACGCTAAAACTATCAATTTTCTTTTATAAAAATACAACGAATAATTGTCATGGAGATGAAAAATAACCTAGCCAGATTATACATAACTATAAGTTAAATAAAAATAAATTGAATATTTATCATAGCGATGAAAAAGAATCGAATACAAATAATTGGTTATAAAAAAAAAACTATATATTATATCAAATTAAAAACGAATATGGTTCAAAATAGTTTTAAGCTACGGCTCAATTTTTACTCGGATCGAAATTAAAAACAGAAACTGTACACTGTACAGGCAAGGTCCTTTCCGCAAGGATATACGCGATGTAATTGCAAAACCAAGTGCTCTACAAAAAATGTGGTTGTAAAAATGTTGAAATTTTATGTGACGATCGCGGTAGTATAATAATAATTAATAATATAATAGTTTAAAATAGTTACTTATGATATTATTCATGAATAATATAATATAGGTACCTACTTGGTATGTGTCAACTATTGCTTCAACAATGTGATATGATTATTATATTGGGAGATAGTACTCGTAAAATGTTGATAGGTAATAGATAAGTAATAATAATACTTTTGTTAATAATATAATTATATTATTAAAATATATTTTATTATAGTCTAGAATTCATTTTTTTGATCTGACACTTGGTTATTATATTTTCTATAGCAAAAGTCTTAAACCAGAATAGGTAACCACATATAACCATTATGGTAACCAGTAGACTCTTCGCTCACAGCACGATGTAGAGAAGGTTCTTTGTATCGTAGTTCACAGTATACCGTGGCAAGGATGCCCCATCTATGTATATATTATATATGATCTTAAATCTTGCGTAGGGAAGGGTAATACATCTCCTTTCTATTACCCTTCCCTACTCCTCTGATCAAACTTTAAACTATTGTAACATACAAACGGAAAATCCGATATTAGTGTAAATCAAAATTTTTAAAGGAGGGGGAGGTTCCTATATAACTTCAAAAGTATATAAGGTATATATATAAGTCTTATATTAGGTCTATATATTAGTCTTATATATTATCTTATATATCTTAAGGTCTTATATAAGGTATAATGAGTAAGGGTAAAAATTAAAAATGATTTTAAAATAAATCTTAAACGATTCCATAATGATTAGAAAAAACATGAATCAAATTCACTTAAAATCCTCCGAGATAATTGCTGGTTCATAATAAAATCTTTAGGGATATGTAATTTTGGTGCTAACGAGGTTATTTGTGAAAACAATTTTCAGGATGACCTAATAATAAGATCAAAGAATATTTTTGTATTATTCATAGATTGGGAAATGTTATTTGCTCAGTAAATATATTTGACATACAGGTGTGGATAGGTCCATGTGGAAAAAGGTATCCATAAACCAAAGAATTCATGTTTAGTTGAAAACTTAAAAATAAAAATTAATAAAATAATTAAAGGAAAAAATTGGGAATTTGATTTTGATGAAGTTGTTGAGCACAATTATACAAAGGCTGAAATATTGGATTAGATTGTCTAATATATTATTTAAATGGTATGTAACAAAATATTTTGATACATTTATCATTAATTATTAGGTATTTGTAAAATGTTATTAAATATTAAAAATCAATTAACAACGTTTATGATAGGGTATCTATCTAAATACATATTGAAATACGTTGGTGATTGCAATACTTGTAAGTCAGCTTTTGTAACACCACAAGTTTATTCTGAACAAATGTGTTCTTCATTAGTTAACATGAAAACGAAAGAACGATTGATACACCCAAACATTTTATTTTTTAATTTCATCAAATATCTATTCTTAAAAGCGCGCGTAAATTGAACTGCCGCAAATAACGGTCAGTATACCGATTGGCATGATAATGAATCAATGGTTTTTTTGATGACAAAATAATGAAACCATATTAACGATAACAATATAGACATGCACGCATGTTTATTTTGTACTTCAATCTAATCGTGATTCGATAATTAATCGTACAATCCCTTCCACTATCGTTTTTGTTTTAATAATAATTGTTTTACTGATTAATGATTGTCCTTAGCCCGCGATATTTGAAAACTAAAGTGGTTTTTTTTTTTTTTTTAAATAATGGCACGATGTTATTTTATTGTTAAAACATGAAAAAAATTAATAAAATTTTATTTTTATTACATACTTATTTATGTTTAAATAATTTATTACTTTATTTTCAATTTTTTTTTGGTAAAATTTAAAAAAAAAATTCAAGATTAAAAAGGTATGTTTAATTTCAAATCAACCGCGCTTTTGAAAATTTTGAACATCACTGAAATCAAAATTTTTGGTCACCGGTAGCGAATCAGTCGAATCTTTAATTTCGTAAAATGCACTATAGATTATGGCACCGCTCTCCTAGGAAATCATTTAGCTTAAGCGGAATGCTGATTAGGTATAGTTTTCCGACCTTATCTTCTAAGACCGAGCCACGATCTCGGATTTACTGATAATATTGTTATATACACCGATAAAAAAATGTGTTTTCACAAATATTGATAACAAAGTGAACGCTTCTGATTGGTCGTGCAAGTTTGAGACGCTTGTCAAACAGTATGACTGTATATTTGACCACATATGTGTTCATTCAACAGTATATAATTTGTTCATGGTCCAATGTGACTTTTTACGGCGTCGGCTGTTATCACTAGTTAGCAATCTAGTTTATTATCTATATTTAAGTATTGTAATTAAACGCGTAGAGTGTCGTAGAGAGCGCAAGTCGTGCATAGTGTTATTCTATTGTCCTAGTATATAATATATCTAATGATGTAAACAATTAATAGCGTCGATATTTATGACAACGCACTTGTTGATTGTGTAGTACTCTAGTGTATTTCCTCGAAATTAAAAATTAAGTTCAAGTTAATTTGAGTTTCAAATCAATTTTGTTAGTTAAGTTATTTATCTACTGTATTTTAAAATTTACAAAACAAGGCAAAAAATGTCTATATTTACAGTAAGTAACAATATAATATTTTTATTTTTACCCATGTATCGTGTATTACATTACTTAAGAGCGTACCTATTATTTTGAGTTTATGGATGTAAACTAATTTGTTTTCCTTTTTCAAATCAAAATTCTTTCATTATGGGTCTTATTATATATTTAACTCTTGATTTACTGTACACATAATTTAAATTTTCTAAATACTATTCATTAACATCTATTTTCAGAAGGTAAATCACCGATGAATATTGTGTTCACTCGATTCCAAAAAACTGCGATATCCTATAAGATTAACAACAATTTTTTATTAGATTATCAAATATTTTCGTGATGTCCAAGCGTAATTGTACATAGATTTCTGTTAATGATTTACCCTTAGAATATCTATTATAATGTATGCCTATTTTTTTTTTTATAATTTAAACGTTAAAAACAATTTTATTCTATAATTTTTGTTATTAATGTCTTGCCTATATAGTATAATTAATAAACTAACCGCATACATTCAATACATCTAGACAGCAAAAAAATATTATGACTATGGTAATAAAATAAGTTTAAACAATTAATATTATAGTTAAGACAATGTTTCTTAAATGTTCTTAACTCGTTAAAAATTTTTTTTGTTAGGTAGGTACGTAAATAAATTAATATATAAAGCATCTATGACTATGACTTTTAACTTAATAGGTATGAATCCATTATTCAATTTATTATTTTACCTACTTATCATATTTGTTTAACTTATTATAAGTCACTATATTATTAAATAAGAACTTTGAAAAAATATTACTATTATCAGATACCTGCATATTATATTTATTTAACTTCTATATGTGAACTGTGCAATTCTTTATTTGATTATTATACATATAGTATTTTCAAAATTAAAGTCTATGTACCTACTGCAAAATATTTTTGAAATATATTACAGACATAAAATCGTTTAATAGATTTAAAATTTTAGTTTACCTATCCAGTTTAATAAAATACAGTAACTTAATTCACAGTCATTAATACACATATTAGTGTGCTGGTTTATATGTATATTAAATATTAGGATTAAATTAATTTGTGTATTCATACAAAATATTATGCTTAGGTAATTAATAATATACCTAGTTATATATTTTGGGACTGCTTAATTTACTGATCTGAGTCCACAGACTACTTTACTCTGTATTTATATAACTTATTAGTTTCATGTGTCTAAGTTAAAAATTGCACTTGTTAAAACCAATTCATTATTTTGTTGAAATGTGGCAGCAGTTGAGCAAATCTGCTTATTTGCTCTCAAATCCTTAAAACTACCAGAAATCATGAAGTTTTGTGTACATGATGAATTCTACTGTATTTAAATAACCTGTTAGTTTTGAGTACTAGTGCAATAATACCTACTATTGAGCTAAAGTGGTTTGTGGCAAAAGTTCAGTAGTATAGCAAACTAGGCCAATCCATATATTTTGGTATTCAATTTCTGCCAAAACAATCCAGTTATTCATTTGTGCACTTAATATCAGAGTTAAATCAATTTGATAAATTATGGTAAATAACATAATTATTTTAAAATTTCACTGAATTTTCAATCAAGTTAATCAAATTAACTTCAAATCATTATTTTCTAAAATAATTTAAATTGTGAAATATAATAACAATTTGTTGAGTAAGTATTAGATAACCATCAAAAAAGTTGTATGTTTTTTGATTTTAAAATATTTCTGTAATTAAAAATTTTAAAAAACCTAAGAATATAAATTTATTTATTTTGATTGTTACCTAATACTTCAAAAAATGTTATTGTATTTTACACAAGGAACTGTGTTTGGTAACAGTTCATTATAGGTGTAAACAAAATAGAATGTACATATAAATTTAAAGGATAGTATAAAATGAAAAAGTATATTGCATTAAATATTGTTTAAAAATAGGTACCCATATCTTATAAAAAAGACTGGCATACTTCCCACATATGTACAGCTACTATGTATGTGGGAAGTTGGGAAGGTAGAATATAGAAGAAAATTGAATCTGTAAGCAACGTTAAACGATTGCATACGGAAAACGATCTGAGCGGAGTTGAATTGATAGTGATACTTAAGTTTAGAATAAAGAAATATAATATAAATATTTAGAGTTAAAATAATGTATTAAAATTAAAATTTATTACCTCGGTCTATAGTATTGCTTTTCAACAATGTGCATTTCCATGACAACAATGATTGTTTAAACAAGTTTAAAATAATGAAAAATTAATTATAACAAAAAGGTTGCCAATTGTTTACCTTATTCAAACTTATTTTTAAACTTTCAATCTTTTTCGGCCTAAAGAATTGGGTTTTCCTAATTATCTCGATTATCTATGAGAATTTCAAAAAATTACTTATCCAAATTACTGCCCAATGAACATTTCTATTCAGAAAAGGTGCTATACTTGATAATCGAAGTAAGCTCTTTGGTAGAATGTGTTCACATAAAAAAAAATAAACATCATTCTAAAACTAATACATTCTTCGGTCCAATCAGAATCTATAAAAATATGTAAAAATAATACATATTAGTTAAGTTTCGATGATGTGTATGTTATAGTTAATGTTGTTCTATTTATTCTTTTTGTTTAGAAATCTGATTTTGTGCAGTTAGTTTTAACATTAGAGTGTATTAGCCTGTTATCAAACTTAAAGGGAAGAACATTGTTTGTTTTTGTGAATTGGATTTTGTTCAATATTTAAATTTTTGAATGATTTACAAATATATAAAACATTAAAATTTATTAATCATTAAATCTGGTTTAAAAATTTGAATATAGAAAAAAAAACCTACACAAACACAGACAATGTTTTATTTTAAGTTGATACTATACCAATACACTTAAATATTATAACTAACAGCACAAAATTTATAAAAGTATACCGATTACCAATATTAACCGATTTTACAACATTAGCTGTAACATGTGCATACCAAAAGTCAACTGACGATTGGTGGTAGAATCAAGAATATTGTTTTGAAGTGTTTCCATAAGGAGCAGTTTTACTATGAATTCTATTTAGTTTTCAATTGTGTATTTATGCATTTAGAAATTAAATTAGATTAATTTATTACTTCTAGAAATTTGTTGGTACAAACCGATGTAAATTTCCCCTTGAATATCAAACCGGTGTGAATTTGAGAAATTTTCTGGAGTAACCGGTGTTAAAATTAACAACACTGGTTTAACTTTTCTGCACCGTCATGTGCATATGGTACAAACTATTAACTCAAAATAATAAATGAACAGATAAATAAATATAAAATATTTTAAGTGATAACAATTAATATTCAAATTAATTTTAATGCCTGTGATATTGACAATTCAATAAAATTACTTAACAAAATGAATACTATACATCTTATACTTATAAATTATACTAATATTAATAAGCGAAAAATGAGAAATATAGGTAATAATTTAAACAATTTATTAATATTTAATTGATATTGTCATTGCTAATTTTGAATAATGATGGGGATACATTGATTTCCATTGTTCAATATCTATGGCTAGTGTAAAATAATCGGTATTAAGTGTTAGTAAACTGGTACAAAATATATCAGTATACCAGTTTGTACCAATAAAATTCTAGCTTGTCCAACATCCCACTTGTACCAGGAGTAGCCTATGCATTATTTTTTCTATTAATAATTTTTAAATATTTTTATAATTTCAGCCTAATAACTATGAGGCAGAGGGACAGCTTTTCATTAATGACGAAATTATTAACAACTATATGTCATTAATACAAACAAGATCACCAGATACTGTATACACATTTAATACATTTTTTTATCTGACCTTTTCTACCCAGGGCTATAAACGTGTTGATCGATGGACTAAAAAGATTGATATATTTGCTAAGAAAAAGTTATTCATTCCTATACATATTAGAGAAGATAATCATTGGGTTTTAGTTTATGTTGATTTTGAAAACAAAACTATAAACTATTATGATAGTATTGGGAATAGTGGTTATGATTTTATGAAAGTAATAGTGTCATATCTAAGGTTAGAAGGAGTACATAAAAAAAATATGCACTTTTGTTTTGATAAATGGAGATTAAGAAATGTCAAGGATTGCCCTCAACAACAAAATCATTGGGATTGTGGTGTATTTCTTTGTGCTTTTGCAGAACATTTGAGTAGGAATGCACCTTTAAATTTTTCTCAAGATGATATGATAAACATAAGGCGCCAAATTCTTTTAGATATAAAAAAGAAGAAATTAAAAAAATCAATGCCTAAATCTTAATTTCCTACTAAATGGTGATTTTTACAATAATTTTTCACAATTTTATAATTTTCACTGAATGTAAATACCCATTTTTTTTAATTTGATCAGTTTAATCCATCGGTATTTATGTGAATCAATTGTGTCTGGGAACTTATTACATGGTCTTTATAACTGAAATATTGTGCCTAACAGCAGTGGTAACTAATAAAACTATGTAACTAGTTGCCCACATTTTATTATTTTATATAATCAAAACATTAAACAAATTTATATAAAATAAAAACTATATATTTGAATATTTGTTTAGTTGCTAGTTTTGACTGTTTATTTTAATTGTTATTAACTCGATAAATAATTTTTTAAACATAAGTAGGTATATTTAAATTTGAATTTAATTTTTACTCTAAAGTATTGATACATCAAAAGCATTTTTTAATGTTTAATACCTACCTTCAATTCAAACACAAATATTATTTATCATTATTTGTTTTACTATTAATTTATATAATGTAAACAATTAATAAACTTTTATTTTTTATTTTCTAATATTGTGTAAAATACAATATACTTTACATCTAATAATATTGACTGTGTATTTTTGAATCTAATAAATTCTTATGTGATTCCTCCTTTCAGTGTTATTTGTTTACTTATATTGCAGGTATTATAATATATGTATATAGAACATTTTATTTGTTCAATTTACAAAATTACATATTTACAAAAATAACAATGTGATATACAGTTTAAAATGATAAATCAAATTATTAAGAAACAACAAAAACTTTAAGTATTAACTTAATGACTAAGCTACAAGTAAAAGGTTAAAATTAGTTGAGGTTAGTTTGTCTACTGGTTTACTAAATAAATTGGACAAGCCCAAAATATAATGACAAGGTAGGATCAGTGGCGGCATGGTAAGTTATTTCATGAAGCAATGGCCTTACAACCATTTGGGTTGTGGTACCCCCAGGCTAAAAATATGACTTATAGTAAACCTTATACTTAATACTTTATTGAGGGACAGTTTATTAATATAAAGTATATACAGTGCGTTCACACTAAAAGGTATCACTAAATTTTTCAGTTGGATGATCTAATATTGAAATGGAATTTTCAGGGAATGATAGGGGGTACCCAAATGCACATTTTCAGACATATTTCAAATTTTTAATCCTTTTGGTATGCGCATGCGCAATAAAACTTACTTTTTTTTTCTACGGATAGTGTTTTTTTCTACAGATTTAGATAGCGTATTTTTTGTATAAAATGTTTTTTTCTAATTACTAAATTGGCAAAGTTACAGTATGTTGAAATTTAACATTTATGAATAATCTATAATTGATGAAAATTTAACTTAGTTCAACTTTTATACTAGAATATCAAAATAATGACATCTCTGATATTGTGAAATACCTGTTTATAGAAGACAGATAAGACAAAAATAAACACTTCTGTTCTTCTTTATGGGGGCATTTAAAAAATATTGTATGTGTGGATCCTAAGAATGTACAAGATTTAAAATACAAATTATGAGTAGCATGTAATAATTTGAGAGAAGACCAAATAACCGCTGCAACATCAAAATAATTTTTAAACCGTTTGGAACACCAAGACAGAAACTTTGAACAATTTATTTGATAAATCTATAGTTGCAAATAAATAAATCTTAATTTCAAATTCATAGTGTGTACATTTTTTTAATTTGCATTACCTTCAATTTATTTTGGAAAAATAAAACTAAATTATGAAAAAAAATAAGTGTTTATTTGTGTCTTATATCTATCTACAAAATGGTATTTCAAAATATCAGAGATATCAATTTGATTTTCAAATACGAATTGAACATAGTTAAAAATTTGTAAATATTAAATTTCAACATACTATAACGTTGCCAATTGTGCAATTATAAAAAAACTTTATACAAAAATTGTTTTTAAAAAAACACTATCCGTAGAAAAAAAAAGTAAGTTTTATTGTGCATGCGCGTACCAAAAGTATTAAAAATTCAAATTTGTCTGAAAATGTGTATTTGGGTACTCCCTATATCATTCCCCGAAAATTCCATTTCAGTACTAGGTCATCCAACTGAAATATTTAGTGGTAGTCTTAGTGTGAACTATATGTGTATATATATATTTATATTAAGTTAATATATTATATTTCACTAATTCATTTTAACTTTTATGTATTAAGTATTCAGTGTTAAGGTAACCAACAAATATTTCAATAAACTATATTTTAAAATAAAAATTGATTATTTGTTAATTTTCTAAATTAATTTTTAACAAATAAACCCACAGACTAAACTCTATTGATTGAATGTCACATATTGTTTTACATGGATCGGTAATTTGGTTATTAGTCCAGTGTTATTCTTTATAAATGGATAACGAAATAAAAAATCCATAATTTATTAACTTAATGCATATAATTGTGGAATGGTAAATTGTTGAAAGCTTTGTCCCTACGGCTCTGTCTAATAACGGTGATGGATTATTAATAATTATTTCTTTACAAATAAATAAATATATAAAAATGACTAATTAATTACTTATTAATTTCTCAATAAAATTTGTTTTGTTGATTGGAGATTTGCTGATACCTTAATGTTATGAAAGTAATTATTATTATTATTATTATTAATTTATCTTTCTGAAACACAACACACAAAATTAACATACTACATAATACAATTTTACTTGGTTTGTAAAGCGCATTATTTTTGTTTTTTAATTCAATTATTATATTTTAATTGTCATTGTCAATTAATAAATTTTTACATATTTCACAATTCGTTTTTTTTCCTCACAACAAATCCAGCAATATACTCTGTCACATTTTAACATAATACTTCAATTCGTTGGTATTTGACACATCCAATATTGTATTTTTAATGGGTAAAGAATTAGTACATAAGAGACAATTAATTTAAAAATGACGTTTCTTAAAGTGTACACTACAAATGTGATAGGATAAATACCAAATATTTATAAATATATAGTATATAGTAACAGGAAAAGATTAATATTGTCGCTAACAGTGTTACTGCATTTAATATATTTCAAAACCATATTAAATAGATTTAAGTTGGTATTAAGTATTTAACTATAATATTTTTATATTACATTTCAATTATCTTTAATTATAACAAATTGTCAGCCAATTATAAAAAGCGCGATTATATAATGATTTTTGTACCGTATCGGAGTGTTAACAAAACACGTCCCCTATCTTCACACAGTAGATGTGGATACATGTTTAGTGCCGGTCTATGGTGACCATAGTAAATAAATCGATGAACGGCACTTATTCGAAAAACGACTGCGGTGATTTTGTTGCCAGCCTAAAATGTTTGAACATTTTATGAAAATAGTTTTCATTTGTGGGATACATATTGTTAATATGAACAAGGCCCGGACCATTGGCATAACATAAATATTTTATTAAGTCAATGACTCAGATACGGATAAGAATTAAAATGGTAAGGTTATGCAATAAACAAAAACGTGGCGGCCATCTTCCCTTTAATCATTTTTATCAATTTAGTATTATCAGTTGAAATACTGATTCTTCGTGTTTATGAGTAAGTTGTTCGTCATTTAATTCTGTATTTTAATTAAATTGTCTAATTTATAATATTATATTATAATACCTGAAAAACAAAATTTAAAACACAATTTTTATCTATGATTTTATAAGTTCAATTGATAATAAATTAATATTAATACTTTTAAATTATTGAATGTTAAATATCGCCTAATAGGTCTCAAAATATTTTGAAAACAACTAATTGATTGTTTCACATCAATCAATGTAATTGGAGCATATCTGAAGGTGATAATTCCAAATATTTAGAAGAGTGTCTGCCATTCATTATTTCTTTGATTGTTTCAAAATCAACATAGCCTAACATATGAATGATAAAATAATAAAATTTTAAAAATATTGTTCTAATAAAATATACATTTACATATAAATCCATTACCTACTGATGACGATTGGTGATAATTCTAAAATAAATACTAAGTTTTTTTTTTTTTTTTGTGAATAATAAAGAATATTCCATCTGTAGTGGTATGTTCAATAGTAGACCATATAATACCATATGTTTATGATCCTGGAGTTAAAGATTTTTACGATAAAAGCTTATCCTGGTCTGATATTTTTGGTTCATCTGTTGTGTCAACAAATAATTGACAAGCATTTTATGATATATTGTCTAAATAATTCATAAAATAAATAAGAACCTAATATTTATTAACCCATTGTATAAAACACAACTTATAATATTAAATGTACCTATATTGATCACTGTTCTCCTACATTAGGTCCGTTACAATTATTTACTTATGGAAAACATTGTTTATAGTTATATTCAAAATACATATTGAAATCATATTATACCAAAAAATTAAAGTGAAAATCATAAATCACTTAGACCTATTTAGGATTCAGTTTATAATTTTTGGTTACAAATATAATATACAATTGACAAAAAAAAAAAAAATAAATCCATTATATATAATAAATTATATATATATAATGTATAATAAATCACACTTTATCAGATTTACCTGGATTCCAATATTCATTTAATAATGTTAGATAGTTTTAAATAACTTTGTACTAAAAACAAGTTTTAATTATTTACACAACTTATTATTTTTAGTAGAAAATATTGCATCTTGTTTATTAGCAAAAACTATTTTTGTCTGTAGTTTTTAAAGTACTATAATAGTCATACAAATTTAGTATACATTTTTAATTCTCTTTAAATCACTGTTGCACATAATGTATGCCAACAATGACGTTTACATATTATAACTTTCTACTGAATTATGCTCTTTTATCTTCTAACCATGGATAAAATATCTAAAGCAACCTACTGATAATTTTGACTTTTTGAAGTAATTATATCATGATCTCAGATAATAAAACTACAGTGATAAATAAACTACAATGGGTTATAGTCACTATAGAGTAAGTTTTATGAATTTTCTGATCTACTACAAACTATGCATCTTTGCATTTTTTCTTTTTAAGAATAAATTAAAATTAACTTTGAATTTCAATCAAACAAATTATGTCAGTAATCACAAACGTATTTATCACAGTCATACAGTGTACTATACGGTATACAATATTTTTTTTATAAAAAGTCGTAAGCCTGCAATTTGTACACTACGAGCGCTTCAACTCATGCTACAAGTAAGATGTGGAGCAGTCTCCCTGACTTCTTTATAACTATGAATTATATCTACGCATTTATTGTGTATTAGTATAAGTCTGAATTTTATCAACAAAATCTAAAATTTCTTATATAATATTATTATGAATTTTGTTTTGGAAACATGCATACAAGATTATTATCACATATTAGACAATATTATAATATATAATCTCTTTTTTAATTTGTTTAATTATACATTTTTATGCTTGGACACTAGATATGTTTTGTCAAGTACACTTAGAATAAGTGAAATCAGCTTTACATGTTGGCTAAAATCAAATGAATTAGCACATGATTTAGAAATATAATTTGATGACTTACTTCATTATAAGACACATAATTGTCCAAGTACAAATATTGAATATTCTGAAATATTAACAAAATCTTAAAAAAAGAAAAACATATAAAAAGTAAGCAAAATTAGTGACTATTGACTATTTGCATTCTTGCCTAAGGCCCCTATTAGCTTAATTAATTAATAAATTAATTAAATATTTCAAATTTTAATTGAAATATGTAAATATAATGTATAAAAATAATATAATATATAAAAATGTAAATATACTGTATAAAATATCGGAAAATACCATTTAATGTTTAAAAAATGGTCTTTATTCTGTTGTTTAATAAAATCTGAACACTTTTTAAAATACAACACAATTTAAATAAATACAAATATTATGGAATATCTATAATAAATAAATACAATTGTAAGCATTAAAAATTTACCTATAATTGTTCACAATTTTACACTAAAACATTAAAATAAGTAATTAATTGAAATATAAACGATTATCGAACTATTATTATACCACAATTCCCTAACAATATTGTTGTTTATTAATTATTTTTAAATTATTATTTAAAAGCATAATTAAATATCATAATTACTAGTCTAAATAAATACATAAACATATTGTAAAAAAATAATAAAAAATCATTTTCTTAATTATAGGTGTATTGATTACCCACAGCTAATATTCCTTATTTTATGACACATTAATATCATTCCATTTTATTTAAAATTAAATATTAGAAAAATGTTTTGTCATAATTAAGTATTCTTTAAGATGTTTGTTGATAAATAACAAGTCCTTTAATTGTTGTCAGGTGTTGAATTACATTTACCATCATAGTCAGAGAGAGTATTTTTAAAATGTATTAAATCATTTGTTATTAGATTATTAGAACATAGTAATGTTGAGTCTGAACCTTTGCTATAGGAACCCTTTATTAACTTAATATGCATCAATAGATGCATTCAAGTAATCTGTTACCTGAATATTATTATTGTTATCTGCATATTTGTATACATATATATTTAAAATGAGATCAACTTCAACATCTAATAAATATTAATTTAATGTTCTTAAAATAAAACAAAAAATGGAAATTCTTACTAAATTGGAAACAGATGAAAACGATAAAATTAATTCATATTATAAAACCCTTCTAAAAATACTCAGTGCCCAAACTTTGAATGGGTGTGATCGCTGTTAATTCAGATACACCAAGTTCTACTGTAATTTGTAAAACATTTTAAAAGCGATATATATAAGAGAGACTGAGTACTTCTCAAATCAACAATAATAATTTTAAAATTATAAATAAAAAAATTCAAAACCAATGTTAATTGGACTGGATTTAGACATGTTAGGTACATGTTTTCAATCAAATGTACTAATTGATCTATTGAAGTGATATAAATTCTAAAAAAAAATTTATATTTACATTGTGTTCTGATGAATTTGACTTTTGCACTCTTTTGATTTCTAAAAATTTCTATTTGATATCCTTTCTATGTATTTGGAAGGATGTTATTAAAATGTTTTATTTATAAAAGTAGAAGCATTAAATTTCATTAGCTGTCTATCAGTACTATTTTTTGCTCAATTCAAATTTTACAAGAAGTTCATCTTAACTTCAGAAATTTACTACTGCTTTATATAAACTAATATAGAAACTTTTTTCTTTATATCCTACCATCAGAAAGAGGTACACCACACAGTTTTGGGGAATCAACTTTCATAAAATTAGTTTATCATTACTTGTAGTTTAGAAGAAGTTTGCTTCATTTATGAAAAATGATTATTAGTTGCCTGAAGATGTACAATTTTTTGCAATTTCATGTTTTAAATTAAATTTAGATAAAGGTACATCCTCATTTTCAATCATCTAAAAACAAAAGAATACGGAAGAAATAAATCAAATAGTCACATATAAATAATAAATACAAATAAACAACAAAAATAGGTATACCATCTTTGATCCGTTTTTTAATTGAATTGCCATGTGTTTCCCGGGTTTAATATGTAAACCAGAATATTTATGTATGAACATGCACATATTGGACATCCATTGAATAATGCGAGCCTTGGAACACTTGTATGCAACATCTCTCACTTCATGATACTTAATACCAAAAATATTATAAAATAAATAGAATATAGTAATGGACTAAGAAATAATTATCTAATTATAATTTTAATCTCAATTATTATATAATAGTAATTAAAATTTGTACATTTGATTTCAGATATTTATTAGGTTATAATTAGTTTTAAAAATTTCGCAATGCAATAATTATTGTGAAAAAATGTTTCATATCAAGTAAATAAATATGAATATTTCCGTGTTAATTGTCAATTATATCTATCTAAATATTGAAAAATTTAATAATAAAAATTAATAAAGCATAATAATATAATAGTGAACACATATTTTAAAAATATTTTAAGAAAAAATTTGAGGAAATCTATATTTAATATAGTATTTAAAAATAATAAAATAATGCAATTTCATTTTAGTTGTAACATATAAATAAAAAATAAAAGATAAATTATAATTGCTATATAATTTTGTTTGAGTACAGTCCATATAATTAATAGTAATTAATTATCTACATGTAGTATGCAATACATACCATACAACCCAGTCCACTTCCGTACATGTCACTTTCTAAAATATCATGAGCTGTCTTGGAAAATGTAACCGGTATCTTAATTTCCATTTTGTTCATTAATTCATTAAATAATCGGTTAAGACTTCCTATTTTAAATACTCGTTTAGTAATTTGGGTAGTTTCTGTACAAAATATCACGATTTACATTTTAATTGAATTTAAATAATTTAATATTTGAACATTAAAGTAAAAATAAATCTAAAGACAGTATAATTATAAATTAAGTAAAATAACTTCTGTAAAGTACCAATCAGACAGTCTTTTTTTTTCAGAAAATCTACTACATCTAATAAATTATATTAAGACTGCTGGTATAGAAGTCGTTTGGATAGACAAAAAAAAATTAACATTGTTGTAAAATTAATATGTTTATTCGCTCAGAATCTAAAATTGTGAAAAATTGATACTTTCATGAATATTAACTTCATCTTGCCCATATTTTAGATTCCTACCAGCAGAATACCAACATATGCAAGAAGTCATTTTGTAATATCATATCATTACCAGGAATTTCCTTATAGACTGTTTTGTGAAGATTGCCTAGACTTGCTTTAGTTTTCATCATATCATTACCAATTTCTGTTTCTATAGTGTAGATGTATGGTAAGTCTTCAGATGTATCTTCACTATCTTTTACTTTCTAAAAATAGGTATTATTGTTAACTGATAAATAAATTGAAAAATCTACAGATGATATGATAATTACTTCAATAAACTTTATAAACTCCAATAATATTTGTTTATAATCATCGGGGAAATTTTCCCAACAATTTATTTGGTGAAATTTATCTGCATATTCTCTCAAACCACCAGCAAAACCTCTAGGATAAATTTTGGCTGAAAAATAAATAAAATAATTATGAATGAAAGTTGGACAAATTTAACTTGTTAATTATGTCACAGTCACAGGGATGAGAATTATAAATAATAAAATAATGTATGTTCTGGCGCAGTTGATATTTATCACAATTTTAACAATAATTTGTACACAAATTTTTCTCCTGTTTTTTAAATATCAAACTGTACCAGAAACATTTAACAAAACTATTAAAAAATTACATAAAATAAAAATAAAAGTTTAGCCCATGATGCTGAAAATTGATTTGGAATTGAGATGTTGAAAACTTTGGTAAGCTTTAAAACTCGAAAACACATAATTAGTAAAAGAAAAAAAAAATTTTATTTTGATATTGCATCCTTATACCTGAATATTAGCCTTTCGAAAAAAATGTATATTACTGAATAAGGACCACTCTTAATTAGTTTTGAAAAAAATTTTTTGAATTAACGTACAAAATAAATAGGTCACAACTTTTATCTATAATATTACAATATTTTGTCTACCAGAAGCGGATGCTGATATATTAAAAACCGTTATACATCATAGACATACCAAACGGAAATTTTATAAATCCTCAAAAAAAAAAATCAGTCGTAATTTTCACACATAAATAGTTGTACGTATGCAATTCATATAATAGTTAATTGATGCTAAACCATGAAAAATTACCTGAGATAATGCAGAGCGGTTTCTCTCACAACAATTTTTGGCAAAAAATGATTGATGAAAATTACGATGGACAAATATATTATAGTAATTTTTTTCGAATATTTGTTAGTATTGAATTGCGATGACCACTCTAAGACTACTAAGTTTAAAAAAAATCTTTAAATCCTTGGATTAACAAAGGAATAATCACAAACCGTAATAAATTATTTAGGAAAAAAAAATAATTCTTCAAAATTATTAAATGATTTTTTATTTTACAAATAAAAATTTAACATTATATTAATATACTGCGCGGAAATTATTTTATAAAATTAAATTAATATTATTAATAAAAATAATTCGAAAGAATTATTTCGGAAATATCTAAAAATTAATAAGAAAAAATTCCTACTGGAATTGATTGTAATTACTTAATTAAAATTTTGTAAATATAGTTAATGATTTTGCTTCTAAAATACCTAATATAGAAATTGAAAGAGAAAATAAAAATTCTCATTTAAACTCGTCTATTTATCTCATCAGTTCATCATCATCATCATTCATATCTGTTACATCAGATGAAATAATTCTTAAAATTGATTCGTTAAAAAATAATGTTGCTCCTGGTTTCACTTTCTATTTTTGTTGAAAAATGTTCCCATGATACAGTATCATCACCATTTTCTAGAATATATCTTTTATCATCATATACACTAAGAGCTTTTTTGTTTTGTTCAACGGTATATATTTTATGTTTATCTGTTCTAAAAATGTTCTGTTTTACATATTTTGGATTTTTATTTTTTAAACAATTATAAAAATCATTAAAACATAATTCATTTTTAACTATGGGTTTTTTCACACCTTTTGCTTTTTTAATTTCATTTTTATTTTCAATTACTTTAAATCTATATGATTTAGATCTTAACCCAACAAATCCAGTCATTATTTGACTATTAATGAAATAATGGTAAAATTTTATTACCCTATGGATTTTCACTAATTTTAAACCTAAAATTTAATACAATGTAGAATATATTTTCTCTTATCATATAGAGTTGTTAATTTTGGTAATTTTTTTATAATCAAATACATTTTCAAGAGGCAATGGATAATCTGAATGAAGCTCGTGAAACTCTTCAGGATATTTCAAATCTACTTCGAAAATATAACCCTTTTCCTGGTCATCTTTCATTCTTAAAATTTTTTCTGTATTAAACCAATCAGGATTATACCATTTAAATCCTTTATATGGTAAATATTTACACATTGCCCATACATAGAAAATATTTGCATCCAAATCTAAGAGATATTTCGTTAATGTTTGTTCTTTTTTTTCTCTAATATATTTATTATTCACTTAAGAATATCTAATACTACATTGAGATAAACCTCCTCTTATTCCTTGTTCAAAAATTAAATACATATCATCTGTAAAATTTATCTATATTAGGTAGAGATTCTTCATCATATTTTTTTTCTGGAGAATCCATATATTCATATTGATATGCTAAATAATTATGAGTAAATGAGTGTCATAACCAGATCGATTGTGGAAAAATACTAGAAAAAATCTATGAACCTTATAATTTAAATTACATATAGAACGAGCAGCTCTTTGGTATTTTCCGGTTAAGTGATCATGATCTCTAACTTTTTTCATATTATCTTCAAGAGCTTCAAGGAACATCTTTCTTTCTTCCATTAATTTCTCAATCTGCTTATTAAAAAACTCAAATTTTTTTTCTAAATCTTCTAAATCTAAATCTAAATCTTCTTTTTCATTCTTATCCCCAACTATTGGTTCTCCTTTTAGATACCAATTGGTCAAACATTTTAGATTGCCAATAGTCCAGATAATAATCACAATAATAAATAGCGTCATCAAGTATTCCCTGTTTCTTCTCAAGTATAGGTGATAAATCACTCAACGATTTTTCACATATATGACAGTAATTTCTTTTTCAAGATTTTTGGTTATTACCATAGGTTTTTCTACATCTAAATAATTATCTGCAATATAAATGGCTTCCTTTGTTATCTTTTTATAAACAACTTTTACTTCATTTTCTCTGGAATATGTTACTAGATTACTTTAACTACTATTAATGTTTTTAACATTATAACAAAAACTAATAGGTAAATGTTTCTGATAAGTTCTTGTATAAGAAGTTGTATCAGAAGGTTGACATGTATCAATTTTGGGTGGCATACTTTTGAAATCTACATAAATGACAAAAGGAACTTTATAAGATTGATTGTATTTTTCAAATTGAAGAATACGATCAGATATGTTCGGTAATATTTTTTTAACGCAATAATTATTTCTGCAATATTCCTCATGGTCTGTTAGTTTTTCCTTAATAAAAAAACGTGACAAACATATGTTACAAAAAATAAATTGTACCGATATCTTATTATTTATGAGACAACTAATCTTGATAAATTTTCAATCAAACAATAATGCTCTTTATTTTTTTCGTTACGATAAAATAAGTTAATGTGTTTCTTTTTCAGTATCACATATTTGTAGGGGTATTATATTTTTAATATCTTCATAAATAAACACATTAATACATATTTTTTTTTTTCAAATTTAGGAATATCTCTTAATTTAACTGGAAATTCAATTTTTAAACTTTTAAATACTTCGTCAAATTTATTTTCCCATTCTTTATATTTGCTAACCCTATCTGCATCTTTTCCCACTGGATGTAATGCAGCAAGAATTGACAAAGAAAACATTTATTATTTTCGTTTTGAATGTTGGTAATAGCTTTTTTAGTAATTTAATAAATGATGCTCTACGTGGATTATATTTGCACATATATATTATCATATTAATAACTTTGTTAATTATCCAATCAGAACTTTTAGCCACAAATGCATCTTCTTGAGACTAAATTTAGAGAATCAAGAGAATTTAAATTTTTTAAAAAATATATGTTTTTGAACAGATTAAGGATGAATTTTACTACGGTAAATTTAATTTGATCATAGGTAAAATACAGGATTTTTTTAATGCAACAAAATTGTGTAAACAAAGAAATAAACAATATAAAAATTGGTTTAGATCAGAAAGAACAAAGTCTTATTATACTTTTTATTTGAGTTTAAGGAAGAATCTAATACTGAAAAAACTGGTAAAATTTTAACAAGAACTTACATGTCAAAAGATCTTATTCTAGATTTCGCTTCTTGGATTCCACCTGAATTTTTTTTAAAACGTAACAATTTAATTATAAATTTTTTGAAAAAGATGATAATAGATATTTTAATAAATCAAAACAATAATTTACTTTCAGAAATACAAGAAACAAGAAAACAAAATAATAAGTTATTATCTCAAAACGCGCTTGCTCTTAAAAAACTTGATTTAATGGGAATAACATTAGATGAAACACAGGACCAATTAGGTAAAATTCAAGAAGAATTGGAAGATGAAAATAATAAATTAGATAAAGTACTTCCTGATAGAAATATTGATCTTAAGACTTCAGAATTGAAACACCAATATATTTTATTTAAAGATTAAGATAAGGAAAATTCTTATATGTTTTTAAAAGGACAAGATAAATATATATAAAAAATAGAAAGAATTTATATAGTAAAACATATGAGATTACAATAGATTCAAAAAATCAATGAGGATTATTGCGCTGATATTATTGAAAAGAATATAAATGATGTTCAGATGAATATATTAATTTATCTCCTTTAGATAAACAAACTTCAATAGTAAATTTAAAGAAAGAGCATTTAAAAATAATTTTTAGAATAAGTAAAATAGTTTTAAAAGATCATGCCGAAAAGGAATTTTTAAGGATTATAAGCAGATTAGATGATGAAAAAATATGATGTTTAATACCTGTTCTGTTATTATTATTAAAAAAATTATTTCAAGTTCCATTTAATTTAGATTTATTTAAATATTTAAAATATTTAAATTTCAAAATTTTGTTTTCCGTAATTCTTTATTATAGAAACTTCCTCCAATAGTTTCATCATTTAAGTCTTTAATTTTATAAGTAATTGGATTTGTGTTCATTATCTCTGTAACAATAAGTATTTCTCGTGTCCAATTAGAATTAAATTTGTTATCAAACGTTTTCCTCAACTTCTTTATTCTAACCCTATCATCAATCTTATATTTAATTTTTGATTTAGTTATTTCATTTAGGAATAATTTAAGAAAAACTTTTACTTCATTAGATTTGTTTACATTAAATGGTATCATTCCAATTGTTCAATGAATATCTTTGAAATTATATTCGTTCAATAAATCTTGTAAAATATCAACCCATTTTTTATTTTTCTGAACTACCTGTATTCTCATTCTACCATTTAAAGTTCCGTTGAAACGTTCAATAATTGCAGATTTCTCTTCGTTTTGTGTACGGTAGAATTTTATATTGTATTTTGTTAACATTTCCTTAAACTGTTTATTTACAAACTCTGTTCCTATATCAGTGTGAAGTAATGTTGGTGAATTATGTTTCTGTAGTTTAGCTCTTTTTATTATTTCTTCAAAACTTTTAGTAGCATTTTTTTTTTTTTTTTTTTTTTTTTTTTTTTAAGAGATTCAGCTCAAGCAAATTCAACATATACAGATAACCTGAATTCTAATCACCATAATTTCTCATTATAATTATATCTGCAGCCCATAAATCGTCAAAACCATGAGTTTTTATTTTCTTTTTTGGAAATCGAGATCTTACTGGTTTATGAAGTTCTTTTGCAATACTTAGTTTATCTTGTTCTGTCTTTTTTTTTAATTTTTTTTTCTACAAGAGCTTTAATAAATTTACTTTTAAACAAAAGTTTTACATTTTAAATATTTTGTTTAAATTCTCCAAACCCAGTTTGTTGTTTGAACCTTGATTGGTTTAAAATTATTTTTTTTTTTTTTACATTTATTGTAGTGTATTGGTTCTAAAAATTCCTTGTCTATATTTATTAACATAATAAATTCATTTTTCTTTCTTAATAGAATTTTTCTATTAAAAATATTTTTATAATTTTAAATGTTTTTTTTTAATTGTATTTTGAACAGTATCATAGGTGAATTCAGAATTTAAAACTAATCAAAAATGGCAAATTGTACCATTTAGTATATCCTCATTAAATACTACGTTCAAAATAATATTATTTTTATTTCCACTAACATTATCAGATTGTCTAGTAAGATTTAATACATACATTGGTCTTGCATTTTTAAAATCATTAGATGTGAGATACATCAGAGGAAGTTCTTGATGTGTTTTATGGAAGTTTTCTTATATGACATATCATATCTTAGGCAAGTGAAAATTTCTCTTCCTGTGGATATCTATGTCCATCAATTTTTAGCAAAATATTTTTTACATTACAGTGATCAAAATTAAAAGGTTTTTTTTTAATTGTGTTTCTAGTCCATTCGTTTGGAAAGCTACAATTGCAAATAATGGATTATGAATGTTTTTATATATATTTGCAATATTTCTCTTGAATATTCTACCAATTAAATTTGTTTCATCCATACACTGCCAAGATTTAAAATTTAACCTGTAATTATGTCCTTGAGATAATTTTGTTAATTCATTTATTAATTGTATCTTATACATTTCCTGATATTCCATTAGTGGAATCGTTATCTTAAAATCCTCAATAATAACTTTTCCAACAGTTGATATTGCTGCGGTTTTAGAAGCCCATCTGTACAATACTACATTTTCTGCTCTTTTAAAATTTATCTTAATTCCTCCTTTAAAAACTGGATGTTGAATATCTTTAAAGAAACCCAAACATAGATTAGATAAATTCCCAACAGCTTCGAATCTACCGCCTATACTGCTCTACCAAAATTTTCAATTTGATCTATTAATGTTCCATTTTTTGTTACATCAATTTGAGAGAATAAAAATTGTACAAAATTATCATCTAATTATACATTACTATTAATCTCATATTCAGTATTACCTTGTTTTAATTATTTTCCACGTTTAATATTGAGAAAGATCAGAACCTTTTATTTTGAAAGTTATAACACCACCATCTTTATTAAAATTTGTTTCTGATGTTGCTTCATATGTTTTACATTGTGAACGAATAATATGATTATCATATTTATTAAAAATATTTTCCATTTATTATAGAAAAAAAAAAGGATACTAATTTAGATATATTTTTTATAATTTTTAATAAAATCGAAGCAAACAAATGTCCACAAGTAAGTGTATCATTCTAGTTTTGAAATCTTTTAGATGTAAATTTAAGATTATTTTCTCCTAAATATTTTACTAATTCTTTTTGAAGATTAGTATTAACGTAAGAATCAAAATAAGTTTTTAAATTTTCTTGCTTAATCCAAACAACCCAATTAGATCCTTCTCGTTAAGACTTATTTAAATTCAATTTTCCACTTTTGTTTTAAGTAATTCGTCCAACACAAAAATCCATGAAAATTTTTATACCAGCGTCTATAATATCGAAACTAGTTAACGATTTGATTTGATTTTTTCCTCCTTTTTAATTCTATATCCGATTTGTAAAGTTTTAACATTATTGACAATTTTTTCCATTTTTTTAATATGTTGTTCTTGTTCTTTTTCTGCTGCTGTCTTAGGTTTTCCTTTTATAATAGTATTTGTAATTGTACTTACTCTTCCAGCTAATGCACTTGCAGCTCATATTCCAACAAAAAGAAGTGGAAAAAAATCCTCCTTATTTAATTTGTTCAAATTTCAATTCTAATCTTGTTCTTTTATTTTCTTTCTTAGATTTTTTTAAATTTATTTATTTGTGTTTCAGTTAAGCTACATTTTTGTTTTCCTGTTTCAATTTAGTTGCTTGATAGTTGAATTGTTACACCTATTTTTTTATTATGTGCAGATTTTATTTTATTTGATTGTGCATCATTTAAATTAAAATTCATTTATTACATAAAATATTTTAATTTTTAATCTTTAAATATAATCCATTCCTAATTTTTTTTTTACTTTCATTATATTAGTAGTTGCAAATGCTGCTGATTTTTCACCTAAAGATATATCTGGATATTCATATATATATATCTTTAGCTATATTTTCTAATATTTAATCAGCTTTATGTCTAGATTTAGGATCCTTATGTTTTTCATAGTAAAAATCATGATTCATTGCGGCTTCATCTAGTTTGTTTATTGGTTTCTTGGATTTCGTAAAAGGCCCGAGATAATTAAAACCAGGCCAATGAACTTCAGGCATAAATTTACTGTTTAAAAAAACATTAACAAGTCCAGATCCTTTAATTAATTTTCTTGGTAAACTTGAGACAAAAGAAATTAAATATTCAATACCTTTTGGATTATCAATTCAATTTTCCATTTCTTTATTTACAAAATTAAGAGCAGCTAGTTTTTTGTTATGAAAATTATTATTCCCAGCTATTTCTTCTGCAGCAATACAATTTAGTCTTCTTAACAATTTATTTAAATTACTGATATACTTATATTGTATTGGATTTTCTGTATAATTTATTAAACCAGATCCTTCATGTTCTATTTTTTTATTATCATTAATTTATTTTCAAAAATGAGAAATCATTTTAAATTATTTATCTCCTTTACTTGATTTGACTCTTCTGGTATTTTTATCATTAATATGGTATGTTGAATCTGTTTCAAGCAATATATTTTTATAAGTAACAAAATCCTCAGGATTATATAAATTAGGTTCAATAGCTACTGGATATGATAATAATCTACATAAACTCCGTGTACCTTAATATGTTTTATTATTTAAAATTATGTTGTTATTAATGATATTAATCTCGTTTTTTCTAATCATAAATCTACCTGTATTACTATTATACCATATTCCAAATTGTCTATCATTTGTCTTTGGTAACTATTTTACTGTAAGTTCTAGAAATACTGAAGAATGATCTATTTGGATTTGATATTTTCTTGTTAGAGCGTTAGTAATACTTTTTTGTGTGATCAATTTATTTTATCAATAAAATCTGAAGTTTGAGTATATGATCTCACAGGAACTAAAAATGATGTATTATCATCATCTGTTTTTCTAACAGCTTTTTCAATATTTTTTAAACCGGATGTAATAGGCTCAAATTTCTTTTGTTTTTCTGTCTTATTTCTATACGTTGTTTGGAACTTTTTTTCAAGACAAATTATTCTTTCAATCTCTGTTTCTGTTGGTATTTTGTTAAGAATTTTTTTTTCTTCTGGAACACATTCTCTTGAAAATGTACCGTTTTCTTTTTTATTACGTTTTCTTTGTTATGTATTTTTTCAATTTTTTATCAAGTTAAATCGTCTTATCAATTTCTGGAACAGATATATTAACTTTATCTTTTAACAAATTTTCTTTTCTACTTTCACAACATTTTTTTCGATTTTAACTTTGTTCCTATAATCTTTTTGAATTTGTTTAATAGTTTTCATTTATTATATAATAAAGAAACTATTTTCTTACACACAACAAACAATTAAAACATTCATTTATTGTAAAAAAAATCAATCTAGACGTTCAATCAACAAAAATATCAATCTAGATGTTCAATATAACAACAGTTCAGTTTTATATAAAAATATTTATTTTTATATCCAACCATATTGAACCCTCCAACAAGTATGGCATAATGATTTAAACTCTTTTAACGTCCTAAAACTACTACAAAAAAAATCATTCAAAAGGATTTCTACAGTTTTACTGTTCTAGTTGTTCAAAAACAATTAAGAAATTTAAATTCACCCTTGTGGTTTGTAGATCTGTTAATACATAATTTTGAGCTTAATAAACACAAGAGATATTTTTATGTCTAGACCTAACAAAATATTCTTTAATTACAATTTGGTTTTCTAGCATACAATTATAAAAAACAACCAAACTATCTGGCCTATATTCATCAACAGAAATTATATCTCCATCGGAAAAAAACTGTTTCAAATTCATCTATACCACTAAACTTTTCTTGTATATACTCATAAACTCCTTGATTGATAGTTTTTGTAAAAATATAAAGATTGCCATATGAAACCCAACGTTTTGCAATAATATTACACAACAACATGGTTTTACCAGAATCTGAATGTCCAACAATTAAACAACATAAAGGTATAGGAAATATGGTTTCTATTTATTTTTAATTTTTTTAAAATCATACAAAACTACTTTGCATTTATTCACTTTTGATATATTTATTATACTAAAAGTTATTACTATTTTCAATAAAGAAATAAATTGAAAATCTGAATGTGAATCCATTATCTGTTTATTAAACTAAGATAAACAATAAATTCTGAAAATGTATTTTAAATATATTCCCTTTTAAATCAAAAATATCTATTTTAATATTTTGAATTTCTTTCACACTTATAGGTATGTATGATATATTTGTTGGTTTTAACAATAAATTGTCTTGTGGATTATTAAAAATAAATAAAAGATCCTCCTCAAAATGAATATTCTCATTGTCTTTATGATTGGATATAGATTTCTCTATTATATTGCAATGTAATTTAAAGTAATGTTGGGGATTTTACTTGTTAGATAAATTCCAATTTTCGAAAAACAAACAAACTTACTCCCTAGATTATAACAAAGGTTATTATCAAACATAAAATTATTTTCATAATTTTTAATTTCAATAAAATCATTATCGGAAACTTTCAGATTCATTTTTAAAATAAAATCTATTTAATCAATAGTATACTTCAATCTAGGAATTTTTGTAATTAAACAATTATCAAAATATACATTTCCTTCTATGTTACTTAAATATTTTTCTTCGTTTAAGTTAGAAGTTCTTACAGCAGTTGAAGTAAAAAAACATTCTCCTTTCTCAACATCTTTTTGAGAAGGCCATTTATAACCTAATATTTTTGAATATTTTTCTCCTTTAAGTGATTCAACATAGTTATATTCAAAACCTAAATAATCAGATAAATACAAATCGAAACCTATTTTATTGGGGGATGACATTTTTAATAATCCTTTTTCAAGTATTACTGTTATAAATGTAAATAATGTAAACCATGTAAATAATTAAATAGATAAATATTAAACATTTTTTCAAGTTCTTTCACTGAGTATAATCCAAGATGTAATTTATATGGTGTTATATGTGCATTTCGATCAATAATAAAAAATTACATTCTTGATTGATTTATATTATATCTCATCTTTGGAATTAGGTACTGTAAATTTTAATGGAAAATCTCCAACTATTCTATATTTCATTGTGTTAAAATAATGTTCCTTATCATGATGAAAACCTAAATATTTGTTTAACTATTCGTCTAGATTAAAAAACACATTAGATTTGATATTAATTTTGTCTCCTTCTACGAAAAATTATTAAAGGTTTAACAATTTTATTTTAATAAACAATCTGTTTCAATGATTATTAAATTTGAGGTAATATTTAAACCTAAAACACCGATAAATGAATTATATTCAAATATAGGATTTTCTAACCTTATAAATCAGTTTTTTATTTTTATTATTCTCATTAATTATAAATAATCTTTATAAATTAAAATAAATTTTAAAAACCAACATGTTATAATTATTCAAACTCAATTAATTGTATTTTTATTCTATATTTATTAATTTTAAAACCTTTATAGATCATAGTAATTTTGTTTTGTCGTTCATTGATTGTTTTGTAATCATTATCAGAAAAATCTTTTAAAAAACGTTTTGTTAAGTTTGTCTACATCAACACTTAATTGAGGTCCAAATTCTGATTTATTATACAGAAATTATCAACTGAATACCATTGATTCTAAATTAAATCTCCTAAATTAATGAACTTTTTAAAGGTGTTAGAATGTAATTTTTTCTGAATAGCTTCTTTTGGTCTATGGAAAATGTTTTTTTACTAAAGTTCAAAAAAAATTATCAATCGTTTAACTATTTATGTGTGAAAATTACGACTGATTTTTTTTTTTTTGAGGATTTATAAAATTTCCGTTTGGTATGTCTATGATGTATAACGGTTTTTAATATATCAGCATCCGCTTCTGGTAGACAAAATATTGTAATATTATAGATAAAAGTTGTGACCTATTTATTTTGTACGTTAATTCAAAAAAATTTTTTTTCAAAACTAATTAAGAGTGGTCCTTATTCAGTAATATACATTTTTTTCGAAAGGCTAATATTCAGGTATAAGGATGCAATATCAAAATAAAATTTTTTTTTTCTTTTACTAATTATGTGTTTTCGAGTTTTAAAGCTTACCAAAGTTTTCAACATCTCAATTCCAAATCAATTTTCAGCATCATGGGCTAAACTTTTATTTTTATTTTATGTAATTTTTTAATAGTTTTGTTAAATGTTTCTGATATAGTTTGATATTTAAAAAACAGGAGAAATATTTGTGTACAAATTATTGTTAAAATTGTGATAAATATCAACTGCGCCAGAACATACATTATTGTTGTTATTATCAAAAAAGAACCTGAATAAACCACTCAAAAAATATAGTTAAATGCAAAAATAATAGACTGGTTTAAAATCCACCCTATAATGGATCAAACTTATAAATACAATATTCTAACACTACAAAAATTATTATAATATAAAGTAATTATTTTTTATTACATATATAATTTATTTAAAAGTTTTTCGTGTGGATCATTTTTAGTGTTGAGAAATTAAATTTAATAAGTTAATCTCAATAGTGGTGGATTATAGGAGAATATTTAACTGGTCACTATTAAATAATGATTATTATCCAGATTGTTTTACACACATTTACCTATTAAACCACGGTCAGTTTGATAAATAATGACAATTTTAAACTCTGGTTTGTTTTGTATTCCTATCTAAGTGTACTACAATATATTAATGAATTAGTATCTAAATTTTTTTTTTAAATATATAAAACATACAAGGTGATCAATCTGTAAGAAAGTCATTGTCTCAGAATGGATTAATTGGGCTTTTGTGATTTTCCTTATAACAATCTTATACTGTCTAAAGTATGTAAGACCAATTTGAGTTGATATCAGTTATAAAAGTCACACATTATAAATCGCTTTAGTTTGTACCGATATGATAATACTTACAGAGACCAATAATTTGATGATATGTATGTTTGACACCATCTTTTAAATTAAATTGCAAAGCAGCTATCTCGGCTGGAAAATAGTACTGTTCTCCATTATGACTATGTGAATTTACATGCACCAGAATAAAATTTGTGTCTAGTAGTTCTGAAATACAAAGAATTACAGCTATTTAATGTTATCATTCACTGGCGTACAAATATTATAAATGTAAATAGTAAAAATTAATACATTGTGTAAGAAAAAGAAACACAAAAATAATTGATCTATCAAAAACACTGCATAAAACAACAAACATTTAAAATTAACAGCAATTCATTTGATAATTTATGCATTTTTACATCTATAAGTAATTTGGTGTTTAAAATTGTAAAATAATTAATTTGACTCATTCAGATAAATATCCTGTTCTGTTAATACTCTAAGACATTTTTTTTAATCCATGCCTTTAAAAGACATCATGCATATAATTTAATTTAATTTAATGTACTCTATGCAAAACAAGTATCATTAGCACTCCCCCTTCCTCCAATGGACATTTTACTCACATACTTATTTTATTTGTATAGTTTGTTAAATAATAAATGACATATAATGACATCCTATTATATACAGTATGATCAACATAATATAAGAACTCTTTCATATCAAGATGCATTAACTTTTTTCTTAAGTTGCTTTTCAAAATATTTAAAAACCAACCAGTAATATATTATTGTTGTTTCGTCGCTCTTATTTTAATGTGTAAAAACACAATCTTTCCCCCTCCTTTATGTTTTTCAAATAGTGACACATAAAACAAATTCCATGCATAGTTTGTTTACATGTTTTAGTGTATTAGATTTACGTGTTGACATTTTTAATTTCTATCAACCAATTGATGAGATATTCCACTTTAAATAGTTGATAGGAGAGTAGTACAGCATTAATTGTGTAGTGAAATTGTACATAACTACCATCCCCATACCACAAATACAACAATAGAACACGTGGACACCAATTAAACTGAAGTTAAAAACTTTAGCACCAAAATTTATTTAAACTTACTATTATTATTGAAGAGCTTAAGTTAAAATTCAAAACCCAAACACCTTTATTAAAACTGGTTATTAATATAATATGGCAAATTCAAAAATTATTTTTTACAATTCCTGAATCAATAATGAACTATAATAATTGACGTTTTTCAAGTATCTAAATAACTTCCAAAAAGTCCATATTTGCTTTTTATATTAAAATTTATTTGAGGAAAAATAAAACCCCCGATCAAAAACTATACTAGGAAAAAATGTTTTGTTTTAAATTAATATGCGCATTTCATTTTAATAATAAAAATAATCACAAATATTTATTATTTAAAATAAAATTATTCTTACCGTTTTTATTGGAAATTGACTTGAACAACTTTGTTATGTATCTTTGCATATCATAAAAATCGGAAGAGTTTTCGTGCAAACAATTATTCTGTTTATTTGTTTGTGTAGCGGCTGGTTTTTTTTCCTTTAAATTTAATTCTGTAGCAATGTCTTTATATTTATTTTTTTCTTCAACAGATAATTTCTAATGGGTAAACACAAAAAAAAGTTAAGAGTTAATGTGTGATCACGAAACAACAAATATCAAAACTTATCTTAAAAATAAGGACATACTTTGCATGATAGGTGAGCCACTGATGTAGGCGAGAAATTAGGAAGGTAGGACATAGTGGGGAGTTTATTGTACTTATATCTGTACCTATTGATTAATGATTGCAAACAAAAATTTCTGAGTGGTCTTTTAGTTATAGATATACTTTGAAAGGCAGTAATATTCACAGTTTCGATTAAAATGTGTATAAACAAAAATTCTACATTACATTAATTTTTTTTATTATCACTTAGCTCGTCTTAGTATTAGATGACTTTCTATTAAATTTACAAGCATTTTTGTTTGGTCTAAAAAGGCAACCACGGAGTACTAACCAAATAAAAATTATGTAAAAAACTCGCGAAAGTGAAATGTCATTAAATAGTTTTAAAAAAACAGATATGCTTTGAAATGTTATCACGTCTTGAAAAGACAAATATAAATTTCTATCAAATTTTTCAAAAAGACTACAAATATTTTTAACTGAATCACAACAAAAATAAAATTTAAAAATAATACATTTCGTAAGTTTCCCGATTCTTATGGAAACCCATTGAAAAATCAAAAAAATGACAAATCCAAAGAATTACTTAAATTTTTTTCAAGAAATGTACAACACTTGAAAATCGGACCAAAACTTCTTATAGAAAAATGTCCACAGATAAAAAAATTAAAATTAAACATCATTGCAAAACCTGACAGAGTATAATTTTTAACCGTTTATTCAAATATCTATGATTTTAATAAACCATTAAAATAAATTTAGTCACTTCTATTCACTGTTTAGATAACAATTTTATTTTACTACTTACATTCCACAATGGTTTAACAATATCGATTAAAGTTTTAAAATTTGGAGGTCTTTTTCCATCATCTATTTGTTTTTTTTTGTAATTATTCAAAAAAACCAAAAATCCATTGTATTTTGATGCCATATTTTTTTCTGGAACAGATGAAATAATATTAATAGGTAAATAGATTTTTAGATAAATTTCACAGGTATTAGTTTATAACAAGAATACAATTATTAATTTAATAAGCTAAAGTAACAAATCTAGTTAACTGATTAATTCTACAAAAGATTCAAGAGATGATATGGAAGGAGTGGGCCTTTTCTTATTTCACAATGTAAGTACATTACCTATGTATCTGCTATGTTACGATTTGTTCGCTTTCCTTAACAAAGCTATAATGCTACGCAAGGTCTTTTATTAACCAAACTACAAGTCCGGGTGAGATCCGTTCTTTCTCAATGATCCAATGATAAGACCGATTCGTTTGTTAAATGTTTAATTTTATAAATATTATTATAATTAAAACATATATTTAATTAGAACGTACCTAAACCATTATTGGACATATTTTAAAATTAACGTTTCTTGAAGAAACGTTTTAATACATTAGGTACACGTTAAAATACCAAACTAAAACTAACCAAAAACATTTTTGTTGTGTATGTGTATGCAAAATGTTGTTTACATATACAACCAAAGAGGTTACAAACATTACAGCAGCTTCTCCACACTCTTCCATAGACATATTAATAAATTGACTGTGCTTTCTTCACCACTTGTCGATTATCTTCGTGAACAATATAACAATATTGAATGAGAAGTATAGCAGTATAGTGATGTTAAGACCAACTATGGATGAATTATCTTGATAACAGATTATTTTTTGTCTAATCTATACCCGTAGCTTTACTGTTATGACGTCACGTTCTATGTTATCAGCACTATAATAATGTATTATGATATTTTATTATATCATATTATGGATAAATGATATCTTTTTCCTTATATATTTTTTTTAGAATGAACATTGTATCTAGTTTCCCGTTTTTGTTACTTTTAAGTCAAAAAATGGATTCCTTTAATTGCCACCTGAACAAAATCTGAGCAAAATTGTTGGTAGAAAAGTTGTCCACAGGAAAAATAAAAAATAAACATTATTGTAAAACTAATACATTCCTCGTTCTGCTCAGAATTTAAAACAAGTCGGTGCTACTCTTGAATTAAAACCATCAACCTTGTTATTATCAAAGTACGAATTCCAGTAGAATTTGTGTACAACATATAAAAAAATTAAAATAAATAAAACCAATACATTCTTCGCTACATTCAGAATTTAAAATGAATTAAAGTTTAAAAATGGATATTTCCATTCAAATTGAGGAAATATTATAAAATTGAGAAAAACAAATATTATTTAAATATTGTTAAACATCACCATTCAACAACAAATTAAGTTTAGGCATTAGTTTTCTTAATTTTTTCTTTTTAATTTTAAAAGAATTTGGCGCCTTATTCTATCATCTTGAGAAAAATTTAAAAGTGCTTTCTTACTTAATTGTTTTGCAAAAGCACAAAGAAATACATTACAATCCCAATGATTTTGTTGGTGCAATCCTTGACATTTTATAATCTCTATTTGTCGAAATATTTTACCTATTTTATTACCTCTTCTAAACTTAGATAAGACACTATTACTTACATAAAAGCATAACTACTATTCTCAATACTATCATAATAGTTTATAGTTCTGTTTTCAAAATCAACATCAACTAAAACACAATGGTTATCTTCTCTGAAATGTATAGGAAAGAATAACTTTTACTTAGTGAATATGTTTATGTTTTTAGTTCTTTAATAAACACGTTTGTAGTTCTGGGTAAACAAAATCAAATAAAAATATGTATTAAATGTGTATGCAGAATAAGGTAATCTTGTTTGTATTAATGACATAGAGTTGTTAATAGTTTCGTCATCAATGAAAAGCTGCCCTTCAGCCTCACAGTTATTAGGCTGATATTATAAAAACATTTTAAAATTTTTATTACAAAAAATAACGGGTAGACCACTCAGTTACACGTGTGATGTTGGACTGGTAATAAGGTAATGTGATTTTAACCCTAAATGCCGTGATACGCCATAGAAAACAAAATAGAATTTATAGTAGAACAACTCCTCATGGAAATACTGCAAAACGATATTCTTGATTGTACGACAAATTTCAGTCGATCTTGGTATTTACGTGTTACAGCTAATTTTGTAATATCGGTTAATATCGGTATTGTTTAAACATGATAATTTATTTTAAATTTCGCGCCATGGTTACTTCCTATATCATAGTAGTTACCCTGTTCGGTAGCACTGGCAGTTGGTATGCGATCGCTATCAACTTATGCCGCCACCAGCCACTATTATTCCTTTGTATTTGTATTGTTTCGTACTTCTTCGCGTCGTCCATGTTGTCGTGGATCGTCGTTTGTCTGAAGCAGTTGCTCCGTCGTTCTGTTGCATTCATGTCATATTTTGGTATAGTAAAGCACGTGGTTGCACGCAATTTAACATATTTTTTCTTTTAATTATTATATATTTTACATTGTAAATACACATGTTTGCATTACATTTCGCATGTTACAGTTTTTAATTAGTTGTTGGTGCGGTTTATAGTCCTTTTATGTTAAGTTTGGGGAAAACCACATGGTAAACGTCAAAAAGGTTTTCTTCGCACAAGTGAATCAATCCATTCAATGCTGTGGTACCTACATGTTCAACGTTATTTAGTATTTGCATACGATCAATCTGTTCACAAATATTGTTGCAGATTCTTTCAGGTTTTTATAAACATGTTTGTAGGCGGCTTCTCATAGGAGCAGGGCACCGTGATTGTTTCATTTTCTTGGGTTTTACTACTTCATTTTTTTTTTGTGCACCAATAATATTGTTTTCAATTTCTCAATAAAATTTTTTTCAGTGGAAAAGGAGCTCATTGTATGGTCATGCGAGTATTTTGCAAAATTGTTGTATGATTTGGGTGCGGTGATAAGTTATATAGTATCGGTCGTTATTGATTTTTGCGGTTGCATTTCTTTAGCAGGCTTGTGCTGCTGTAGTTAGTTTTAGCACGTGTCTTCAGGAGGTTAAAGCTGGGACGTCGCAGCGGACGTTTATACAGGTGCCAATGTCGTCGTGTAAGTGAAACCATCTGTCGTTGTCGTTCCTCGGGTGAGTGGCTGATACCTATTAATATAATATATTAATTGTTAAGAATAACTGTCATCAGCTTAAATATTATATACCTACTTGTTATCAATTCTTATATTAATACCAAAAAATGTATTTGTACACCCCTGGATAAATTTATTTTCCCTTTATATACATAAATTGCATACATTGTTAATATTTGTTTATTTCATTTCTTTTAATAATTATAAAAACTTATATGACCAGCTTACAGACAGTGTAAGGTTATGTTGTAATTCTACCTCTAGCCATGATTTAGGTGTAAAATAAAAAATTTATACCTTGATGTTAAACACTACTGCTAGTATAAAATTATACATTTTTTCTTTTTAAAAATCATTAAGTAATACACATTTGCAAAAGTAAGTGACTAGAAGTGCTGCCCATCTGTAAGTTAAAAGGCAAACTCTCTAAATAAATGAAACTTGACTGCGGTAGCATTATTTGTTGACTGACATGATCCAAAAAATTATTTTATTTTTCTGTTGTCATGATTAAAGTTAAGTTAGTTCATGTTTCCTGGTGTCACATTCTGTTCCAATCATTTATTGTCATTTTGTTGGCTTATGCATTTGGAATATTAGAAGTACTCTCATTAGGGTACTAAGATCTTACATAATTGCTTTATTCTAATATTAGACATTTTTAAAGAAAGGTAACAATTTTTTTTTTTAATATATCTTCATTTATAGTAGTGTTAATTTTGTATATTTCAGCATAACATATTGAAACCTAATTAGATTACTATCGATTAAATATGTTATGTGCGGTGCATATATTATATGAATAATTAATTTAATTTAATGAAAAATCTATCGTAATAAATAGTCTATAAATATAAATAGTCTATTGTTCACCAAAAAAACTTATTAGTTATTTTTATAACTTATTTCCAATAGGTATCTGAGCACACAATGCATGGCCAAAATGGATATTTTCTTTCCTTAGCTCAGTTAATGTCTGAAATCATTAAATTTGTTGCGAGATTCTCTTTTTTTTGTAACAGGGGTTGAGTTTTCACCTTGAAGGATCTTTATAGGTTCTGTATAAATAAAATCATGAGCGATTGGCTCTTATATAGAAGTGGACTTCGTAGAAACATTATTCATATTGAATATTCTCCTAGAATAATTTCAAGAATTTTGATTACATTCTAGACTTCGCAGAACCTCCTTACCAGGGTCTCGTTGTAATTATCTTTTATGGTCAACCTTTGATTTAAAAAGTACAACAATTAATAATCATTAATTTTTACCTCTTTAATGACTTATGTATGTGTTTGGTTGTCCACAACGAAAATACAACATAACACCTAAGTAGATAAATGAAATGCATTATGAATTACTTATATTTTATATGAAAACAATTCTTATATTTTAATGTGTGTTTTTTATCTAAATTATAGGCACATTCAGTCATTAATTTTTTGTGTTCAACAAAATAACTTATCAGTTATTTGTATAACTTATTTCCGATAGGTATCTGAGCACACAATGCATGGCCAAAATGGATATTTTCTTTTCTTAGCTCAGNCATATATTATATGAATAATTAATTTAATTTAATGAAAAATCTATCGTAATAAATAGTCTATAAATATAAATAGTCTATTGTTCACCAAAAAAACTTATTAGTTATTTTTATAACTTATTTCCAATAGGTATCTGAGCACACAATGCATGGCCAAAATGGATATTTTCTTTTCTTAGCTCAGTTAATGTCTGAAATCATTAAATTTGTTGCGAGATTCTCTTTTTTTTGTAACAGGGGTTGAGTTTTCACCTTGAAGGATCTATATGGGTTCTGTATAAATAAAATCTTGAGCAATTGGCTCTTCTATAGAAGTGCACTTTGTAGAAAATCTNAGCGATTGGGCGATTGGCTCTTATATAGAAGTGGACTTCGTAGAAACATTATTCCATTATTCATATTGAATATTCTCCTAGAATAATTTCAAGAATTTTGATTACATTCTAGACTTCGCAGAACCTCCTTACCAGGGTCTCGTTGTAATTATCTTTTATGGACAACCTTTGATTTAAAAAGTACAACAATTATTAACCAATAATTTTTACCTCTTTAATGATTTATGTATATCTTTGGTTGTCCGCAACAAACATACAACATAAAGTCTATGTAGAGAAATAAAATACAATATGAATTACTTAAATTGTAATGTGTGTTTTTTATCTAAATTATGAACACATTCGGTCATTAATTTTTATTGTACACCAAAAAACTTATAAGTTATTTTTATAACTTGTTTCTGATAGGCATCTGAACACACAATACATGGCCATGATGGATATTCTCTTTCCTTAGCTCAGTTAATGTCTGAAATCATTAAATTTGTTGCGAGATTCTTTTTTTTTTGTAACAGGGGTTGAGTTTTCACCTTGAAGGATCTTTATAGGTTCTTTATAAATAAAATCTTGAGTTATTGGCTCTTCTATTGAATCACACTTTGTAGAAACATTTTTCATATTGAATATTCTCCTAGGACAATTTCATGAAATTTGTCTACTTTCTAGACTTTGCAACTTATAACATCTTGCATGATTTTGCATTACATCATTTTTGGTGATTAGCAAAACGTCCTTACCAAGGTCTTCTTGTAATTGTTTTTTATGGTCAACCTTTGATTTAAAAAGTACAACAATTAATAATCATTAATTTTTACCTCTTTAATGACTTATGTATGTGTTTGGTTGTCCACAACGAAAATACAACATAACACCTAAGTAGATAAATGAAATGCATTATGAATTACTTATATTTTATATGAAAACAATTCTTATATTTTAATGTGTGTTTTTTATCTAAATTATAGGCACATTCAGTCATTAATTTTTTGTGTTCAACAAAATAACTTATCAGTTATTTGTATAACTTATTTCCGATAGGTATCTGAGCACACAATGCATGGCCAAAATGGATATTTTCCTTCCTTAGCTCAGTTAATGTCTGAAATCATTAAATTTGTTGCGAGATTCTCTTTTTTTTGTAACAGGGGTTGAGTTTTCACCTTGAAGGATCTTTATAGGTTCTGTATAAATAAAATCATGAGCGATTGGCTCTTATATAGAAGTGGACTTCGTAGAAACATTATTCATATTGAATATTCTCCTAGCATAATTTCAAGAATTTTGATTACATTCTAGACTTCGCAGAACCTCCTTACCAGGGTCTCGTTGTAATTATCTTTTATGGTCAACCTTTGATTTAAAAAGTACAACAATTAATAATCATTAATTTTTACCTCTTTAATGATTTATGTATGTGTTTGGTTGTCCACAACGAACATACAACATAAAACCTATGTAGAGAAATAAAATACAATATGAATTACTTATATTGTAATGTGTGTTTTTTATCTAAATTATGAACACATTCGGTCATTAATTTTTATTGTACACCAAAAAACTTATAAGTTATTTTTATAACTTGTTTCTGATAGGCATCTGAACACACAATACATGGCCAGGATGGATATTCTCTTTCCTTAGCTCAGTTAATGTCTGAAATCATTAAATTTGTTGCGAGATTCTTTTTTTTTTGTAACAGGGGTTGAGTTTTCACCTTGAAGGATCTTTATAGGTTCTTTATAAATAAAATCTTGAGTTATTGGCTCTTCTATTGAATCACACTTTGTAGAAACATTTTTCATATTGAATATTNTTTGTCTACTTTCTAGACTTTGCAACTTATAACATCTTGCATGATTTTGCATTACATCATTTTTGGTGATTAGCAAAACGTCCTTACCAAGGTCTTCTTGTAATTGTTTTTTATGGTCAACCTTTGATTTAAAAAGTACAACAATTAATAATCATTAATTTTTACCTCTTTAATGACTTATGTATGTGTTTGGTTGTCCACAACGAAAATACAACATAACACCTAAGTAGATAAATGAAATGCATTATGAATTACTTATATTTTATATGAAAACAATTCTTATATTTTAATGTGTGTTTTTTATCTAAATTATAGGCACATTCAGTCATTAATTTTTTGTGTTCAACAAAATAACTTATCAGTTATTTGTATAACTTATTTCCGATAGGTATCTGAGCACACAATGCATGGCCAAAATGGATATTTTCTTTTCTTAGCTCAGTTAATGTCTGAAATCATTAAATTTGTTGCGAGATTCTCTTTTTTTTGTAACAGGGGTTGAGTTTTCACCTTGAAGGATCTTTATAGGTTCTGTATAAATAAAATCATGAGCGATTGGCTCTTATATAGAAGTGGACTTCGTAGAAACATTATTCATATTGAATATTCTCCTAGCATAATTTCAAGAATTTTGATTACATTCTAGACTTCGCAGAACCTCCTTACCAGGGTCTCGTTGTAATTATCTTTTATGGTCAACCTTTGATTTAAAAAGTACAACAATTATTAACCAATAATTTTTACCTCTTTAATGATTTATGTATGTGTTTGGTTGTCCACAACGAACATACAACATAAAACCTATGTAGAGAAATAAAATACAATATGAATTACTTATATTGTAATGTGTGTTTTTTATCTAAATTATAAACACATTCGGTCATTAATTTTTATTGTACACCAAAAAACTTATAAGTTATTTTTATAACTTGTTTCTGATAGGCATCTGAACACACAATACATGGCCAGGATGGATATTCTCTTTCCTTAGCTCAGTTAATGTCTGAAATCATTAAATTTGTTGCGAGATTCTCTTTTTTTTGTAACAAGGATTGAGTTTTCACCTTGAAGGATCTTTATAAATGAAATCTTGAGTTATTGGCTCTTCTATTGAATCACACTTTGTAGAAACATTTTTCATATTGAATATTCTCCTAGGACAATTTCATGAAATTTGTCTACTTTCTAGACTTTGCAACTTATAACATCTTGCATGATTTTGCATTACATCATTTTTGGTGATTAGCAAAACGTCCTTACCAAGGTCTTGTAATTGTTTTTTATGGTCAACCTTTGATTTAAAAAGTACAACAATTAATAATCATTAATTTTTACCTCTTTAATGATTTATGTATGTGTTTGGTTGTCCACAACGAACATACAACATAAAACCTATGTAGAGAAATAAAATACAATATGAATTACTTATATTGTAATGTGTGTTTTTTATCTAAATTATAAACACATTCAGTCATTAATTTTTATTGTACACCAAAAAACTTATAAGTTATTTTTATAACTTGTTTCTGATAGGCATCTGAACACACAATACATGGCCAGGATGGATATTCTCTTTCCTTAGCTCAGTTAATGTCTGAAATCATTAAATTTGTTGCGAGATTCTTTTTTTTTTGTAACAGGGGTTGAGTTTTCACCTTGAAGGATCTTTATAGGTTCTTTATAAATAAAATCTTGAGTTATTGGCTCTTCTATTGAATCACACTTTGTAGAAACATTTTTCATATTGAATATTCTCCTAGGACAATTTCATGAAATTTGTCTACTTTCTAGACTTTGCAACTTATAACATCTTGCATGATTTTGCATTACATCATTTTTGGTGATTAGCAAAACGTCCTTACCAAGGTCTTCTTGTAATTGTTTTTTATGGTCAACCTTTGATTTAAAAAGTACAACAATTAATAATCATTAATTTTTACCTCTTTAATGACTTATGTATGTGTTTGGTTGTCCACAACGAAAATACAACATAACACCTAAGTAGATAAATGAAATGCATTATGAATTACTTATATTTTATATGAAAACAATTCTTATATTTTAATGTGTGTTTTTTATCTAAATTATAGGCACATTCAGTCATTAATTTTTTGTGTTCAACAAAATAACTTATCAGTTATTTGTATAACTTATTTCCGATAGGTATCTGAGCACACAATGCATGGCCAAAATGGATATTTTCTTTTCTTAGCTCAGTTAATGTCTGAAATCATTAAATTTGTTGCGAGATTCTTTTTTTTTTGTAACAGGGGTTGAGTTTTCACCTTGAAGGATCTTTATAGGTTCTGTATAAATAAAATCATGAGCGATTGGCTCTTATATAGAAGTGGACTTCGTAGAAACATTATTCATATTGAATATTCTCCTAGCATAATTTCAAGAATTTTGATTACATTCTAGACTTCGCAGAACCTCCTTACCAGGGTCTCGTTGTAATTATCTTTTATGGTCAACCTTTGATTTAAAAAGTACAACAATTATTAACCAATAATTTTTACCTCTTTAATGATTTATGTATATCTTTGGTTGTCCGCAACAAACATACAACATAAAGTCTATGTAGAGAAATAAAATACAATATGAATTACTTATATTGTAATGTGTGTTTTTTATCTAAATTATGAACACATTCGGTCATTAATTTTTATTGTACACC
>CABPRJ010000010.1:0-66622 GCA_902439185.1 Cinara cedri | reverse complement strand
ACATTCGGTCATTAATTTTTATTGTACACCAAAAAACTTATAAGTTATTTTTATAACTTGTTTCTGATAGGCATCTGAACACACAATACATGGCCAGGATGGATATTCTCTTTCCTTAGCTCAGTTAATGTCTGAAATCATTAAATTTGTTGCGAGATTCTTTTTTTTTTGTAACAGGGGTTGAGTTTTCACCTTGAAGGATCTTTATAGGTTCTTTATAAATAAAATCTTGAGTTATTGGCTCTTCTATTGAATCACACTTTGTAGAAACATTTTTCATATTGAATATTCTCCTAGGACAATTTCATGAAATTTGTCTACTTTCTAGACTTTGCAACTTATAACATCTTGCATGATTTTGCATTACATCATTTTTGGTGATTAGCAAAACGTCCTTACCAAGGTCTTCTTGTAATTGTTTTTTATGGTCAACCTTTGATTTAAAAAGTACAACAATTAATAATCATTAATTTTTACCTCTTTAATGATTTATGTATGTGTTTGGTTGTCCACAACGAAAATACAACATAACACCTAAGTAGATAAATGAAATGCATTATGAATTACTTATATTTTATATGAAAACAATTCTTATATTTTAATGTGTGTTTTTTATCTAAATTATAGGCACATTCAGTCATTAATTTTTTGTGTTCAACAAAATAACTTATCAGTTATTTGTATAACTTATTTCCGATAGGTATCTGAGCACACAATGCATGGCCAAAATGGATATTTTCTTTTCTTAGCTCAGTTAATGTCTGAAATCATTAAATTTGTTGCGAGATTCTCTTTTTTTTGTAACAGGGGTTGAGTTTTCACCTTGAAGGATCTTTATAGGTTCTGTATAAATAAAATCATGAGCGATTGGCTCTTATATAGAAGTGGACTTCGTAGAAACATTATTCATATTGAATATTCTCCTAGCATAATTTCAAGAATTTTGATTACATTCTAGACTTCGCAGAACCTCCTTACCAGGGTCTCGTTGTAATTATCTTTTATGGTCAACCTTTGATTTAAAAAGTACAACAATTATTAACCAATAATTTTTACCTCTTTAATGATTTATGTATATCTTTGGTTGTCCGCAACAAACATACAACATAAAGTCTATGTAGAGAAATAAAATACAATATGAATTACTTATATTGTAATGTGTGTTTTTTATCTAAATTATAAACACATTCGGTCATTAATTTTTATTGTACACCAAAAAACTTATAAGTTATTTTTATAACTTGTTTCTGATAGGCATCTGAACACACAATACATGGCCAGGATGGATATTCTCTTTCCTTAGCTCAGTTAATGTCTGAAATCATTAAATTTGTTGCGAGATTCTTTTTTTTTTGTAACAGGGGTTGAGTTTTCACCTTGAAGTTTCTTTATAGGTTCTTTATAAATAAAATCTTGAGTTATTGGCTCTTCTATTGAATCACACTTTGTAGAAACATTTTTCATATTGAATATTCTCCTAGGACAATTTCATGAAATTTGTCTACTTTCTAGACTTTGCAACTTATAACATCTTGCATGATTTTGCATTACATCATTTTTGGTGATTAGCAAAACGTCCTTACCAAGGTCTTCTTGTAATTGTTTTTTATGGTCAACCTTTGATTTAAAAAGTACAACAATTAATAATCATTAATTTTTACCTCTTTAATGACTTATGTATGTGTTTGGTTGTCCACAACGAAAATACAACATAACACCTAAGTAGATAAATGAAATGCATTATGAATTACTTATATTTTATATGAAAACAATTCTTATATTTTAATGTGTGTTTTTTATCTAAATTATAGGCACATTCAGTCATTAATTTTTTGTGTTCAACAAAATAACTTATCAGTTATTTGTATAACTTATTTCCGATAGGTATCTGAGCACACAATGCATGGCCAAAATGGATATTTTCTTTTCTTAGCTCAGTTAATGTCTGAAATCATTAAATTTGTTGCGAGATTCTCTTTTTTTTGTAACAGGGGTTGAGTTTTCACCTTGAAGGATCTTTATAGGTTCTGTATAAATAAAATCATGAGCGATTGGCTCTTATATAGAAGTGGACTTCGTAGAAACATTATTCATATTGAATATTCTCCTAGCATAATTTCAAGAATTTTGATTACATTCTAGACTTCGCAGAACCTCCTTACCAGGGTCTCGTTGTAATTATCTTTTATGGTCAACCTTTGATTTAAAAAGTACAACAATTATTAACCAATAATTTTTACCTCTTTAATGATTTATGTATATCATTGGTTGTCCGCAACGAACATACAACATAAAGCCTATGTAGAGAAATAAAATACAATATGAATTACTTATATTGTAATGTGTGTTTTTTATCTAAATTATAAACACATTCAGTCATTAATTTTTATTGTACACCAAAAAACTTATAAGTTATTTTTATAACTTGTTTCTGATAGGCATCTGAACACACAATACATGGCCATGATGGATATTCTCTTTCCTTAGCTCAGTTAATGTCTGAAATCATTAAATTTGTTGCGAGATTCTTTTTTTTTTGTAACAGGGGTTGAGTTTTCACCTTGAAGGATCTTTATAGGTTCTTTATNTAATAATCATTAATTTTTACCTCTTTAATGACTTATGTATGTGTTTGGTTGTCCACAACGAAAATACAACATAACACCTAAGTAGATAAATGAAATGCATTATGAATTACTTATATTTTATATGAAAACAATTCTTATATTTTAATGTGTGTTTTTTATCTAAATTATAGGCACATTCAGTCATTAATTTTTTGTGTTCAACAAAATAACTTATCAGTTATTTGTATAACTTATTTCCGATAGGTATCTGAGCACACAATGCATGGCCAAAATGGATATTTTCTTTCCTTAGCTCAGTTAATGTCTGAAATCATTAAATTTGTTTCGAGATTCTCTTTTTTTTGTAACAGGGGTTGAGTTTTCACCTTGAAGGATCTATATGGGTTCTGTATAAATAAAATCTTGAGCAATTGGCTCTTCTATAGAAGTGCACTTTGTAGAAAATCTATCATAGTGAATAGTCTATTCATTTTATGAGTTTTGATTAAATTGTAGATTTTGAACTTATAACCTTTCACTTGATTTTGGATAGGAATATGTTTTGTGTTGGCAAAAGAACTTTACTAGCGCCTCATTATATTTTTTTAGTAAGGTCAATTTCTGTTTAATAAAATACACCAATTCGTTTACGTTAATTTTAACATTTTTTTATGACCTTTGTTTATTTTAGCGTGCTTTGAACGAAAATACATAATAACAGTTAGCTAGATAATTATAATGTATTTGAATACCTTTGAATAAAATATGTTATGTATGTTCTATATCTTATAAGATGACTATGTTTATGTTATAATTTGTATTTGTCATCTAATTTATGAGCACATTCAGTCATTATTTCCCTTAGTTCACCCTAAGAACTTGTTATATATTTTTATGGCCTATTTTTAATGAGTATCTGAGCACACAAAGCATGGCCAAAACAGATATTTCTCTCTTTTAGCTCAAATAATGACTTAAATCAAAATATTGTATTTCTTGTATTCTACTTTGTAGATTTTGCAACTCAAAACCTTAATCAAGAATTTCCATAGAAACATTTTTTGCGTTGGACCTTACTAATGCCTCATTAAATTTTAATAGTAAGGTCAGACTCTGATTATATAAATATGCATCAACTTTGAAATGTTAACTTTTAGCTCTTTAGAGAAATTGGTTTATTTTAGGGTGACTAGAACGAAAATACATTACGACATTTAAGTAGATAATTATCTATTCATTATGTTATATTACGGCGCATAGATGATATGAATAATTTGTTCAAAATATAATTTTATATCTTTATCTTAATTATGAGCATATTTAAAACCCTTAGCGAAAATATCTTTGTTTGTGAGTCATTAAATATTATGTTTTATGTAACTCTCTTACCTTAATATACATTATTTTAATTTTATGTTTTATCGTTATAAGATTACTGTGATGTATAAAAAATTAAGTTTTAACTATTGTTTTATTATATTATTTATTGTTTAATTGTATCTTAAGCTACAAATGTAAAGGCAACAATCTTTAAAAATGTGTTCTAAAAAAAAAAATTTTTATCATTTATTATATTATCAAGAAGTTAATTGTTCCGAATTGATAATACCTGTTTTTTACTTACAAATTACCTGATATTATCTAACTGATGAGCAGCCTGGGTTGAACAGCTAACAGTCATGAAGACGTCCTTCTACCAGACTAATGGAGTTTTAAACGTGATATACAGTCTTTGGTTACTTCAACATGCTTTTCCTTACTTTTTACTCTATGCACTTTGTGTCACCATTTCTTAGTGAGCTTATATACACGCATCACTTTTTCGTTTTGTTATACTTGTCATTATACAATCTACATGGCGAACCCAGAATGTACGGTTCTCGGTTTGTTGAAGTTAATCAAGAGGAGGTACATACAAAAGAAGTATATGACTACACTTCTATCATACATAAACAGATTTGATTCATCATCAATTCTCTGACCCAAATCTATACTCGATTAGATAAATTGGTTTATGACTATTGTCACAAAAGCTTATGACATAATCCAAACTAATATTGTTGACCACGATGGCTGTATCGCTCTTATGCTGGACGATATGACAGAAGTGAATTATCTCTGCTACACACTAAAAGCACAAATCTTGGATCGACGTTTATTCCAGTCTACAATCACTGAATCAAATTCATATTCAACGGCGAGTTATTCCTGATTAAAGTGTTCATATAGAGATCCAAGCCTTCTGTGATGCTTTCCAGTCTGCTTATGGGTCATGAATTTATATTTGTACTGTGTAGAGCTCAAATGCCATTCTAGTTCGGTTACTCACATACCGATCAAGAGTAGGGTCGCTAAAACCGTTAATTAGCCATCCTTGGAAACGCCGCTAATGGATCCATTGATTAATGAATAAGTTACTGTTTTCGGTTCATTTTCACACAGTGGTGTTGAATTTTGTGGTTTTATAATGATTAAAAGTGGTGTCAATTGAATAACATCAATCACGACATATATCTCAGTTTTTTTATGTTTTTCAACTCTGGCTATACATCTAGAGCTAGTCACAGAATTTTCTACTTAGAACTTTCTAGCTGCTCTCACAAGGTTCATGGCGAGAAAAGGATTATTTTCACTTATTCACTGCGATAATGGCACTAATTAATTTTGTTGGTGCTTCAAAGGTGTTGAATAATCATTTTAAAACCATCATTTTTGGCCAATCGAGGTATTCAATTTCATACCACCTTCTGCGCCCCATTCCGGTGTCCGTTGGGAGTCCGCGGTGAAGTTCGCTAAGCATCATTCGTATATAGTGTCAAACTTAGCCCTAAACAGTGCCCTATTTAAGTTCAAAGAAATCAATACTTTGCTGTGCTGTATTGTGGTTATCTTGAACTCACTCGAGGTCTCATACTTTTGCCTGATGAGCCAGATATTTCTAATGTTTCAGATAATTGACTGTCATTTCGAATTGATGCGTGTCAGAGCCCAGTCATTTTGGAAGCGATGGTCTTTTGAATATCTCCCTCAATTACAAAGAAGAGGATGTTGAGTATCAATCAGTCATGTAGTGAAGGCTGAAGATATAGCAATTTTAAAAGAGGAAAATTTGCCTTCGTTTCTTTGAAAGTTAGTTGTTGTACAAGTTCATCCAGGGGCTGGTGGTGTTGTACGTGTTGTTACCGTCAAGTCAAGTAGTGGGGTTAGACTATATAAGTTTGTGATCAATCTGTAGGGTCTGCTCCCGAACCAAGAAGAAGATGAAGAGTCTACTCAAGCGTAATTGTTATGTTTCTGCAATCATGTTACCGTGTTAAGTCTTTTAATGTTATTAATTTTTATAATTTTCTTTTGTTTTGTATTCAGTTATTATATTATTGTACACATTGTTTATGTATTAGGTTGAAAGAGATACTCCTTTCAACGGAGGGAGTTTGTTTCAGCGCGAAAAAGTGTTTGCATAGGTTGGTAGTAACGCGTCAGCTTCGGTGTATTGCTGCCCGCAGGGATCCCGTTTTTCTTCCGGAAGTATTTTCGTTCTCCGGTGATCATACTGTTTGTTGTTTTCTGCTCTTCTCGTATTCTTATAATGGGCATCACGTCCGACTCCCGATGTTCCTAGTAACCCCGTTAAATTTCTTAGTTTGTTTGGTAGATTAGTTGTACCAGTTATAGTTTTCATTATAGTCGCGCACATGCCGTTTCTCTATGTTTTCTCAAGTACATATTATGTACTTTTTTTAAAATTTTATTTTTTACTGCATTGTTTATGCATATCTTTTCCGACGTACCAACCAAGGTGTCAAGTACGTGGTTCGTAGTTCATCGTATCTACACCATATTCAAGGCCAATGATTGCCGTGACATATTTTATTAATCATTAAAATATATTCTGTTTATAAATGCAATATTGTTTTTGTAACAAAATTGATGATCGCTACTTACTATTATTGCTGTTCGTTCTGCGAATCTAAATGTTAAGTTGTTGATGTTGCTATTCTTCGTTTTATTTGTTTTGTTATTCCAGACAATGTTTGGCGCCATCGAAGGTATTTTCTACTGAGTGGTCCCGGCGTGCAGGCCAACTTTATTAGTTTTTATTGTATTAATTATATTGTACCCAAGTGACCTGGCGTCTCACCCTCAGCAGAAATATCTATAACCGTGAGATATTAAATATTATCAAATATCTCTCTAACCTTAATATACATTATTATAATTTTAATTATTATCATTATTATAAGGTTATCGTGATGTATAAAAAAAATAGTTTATAGTTTTATTACATTTTTTATTATTCAATTGTATCTTTAGCTACAAATGTAAAGGCAACAATCTTAAAATATTTACATTAAGAAATATTATTTTATCATTAATATTATACTATCAATATATGTAAAAAATTAATTCACATAATTAACGCTCCTTGTTTTTTATTTATAAAATACCTGATACCATCTAATTAGTGAGCAGCCTGGGTTGAATAGCTAAGGATCGTGAAGGCGTCTTTCTACCAGACCGGTGGAGCGCTCAACGCGATATACAGTTACCAACACTTATTTTAATACCAAAAAATGTATTTGTACGCTCATTGATTACGTTTATTTTTCCTCTGTCTACATATAATTTTATAGATTGTTTATTAATTTCTTTTATAATTATACAAATTTGTATAAGCGCACAGACTCACAGGCAGTGCAAAGTTATATTGAAATTCTACTTCTGACCATAATTTGGGTGTAAAATAAAAATGTTCTTTTGGTGTTGAACAATACTGCTTGTGTATAATAATAATAATTATTATTATTTTTTTAAATTTATAAATCAATACACAATAATTGCGATGGTGTGACCAATTAGGTTGCCTATCCGTCAGTCATAAGGCATACTCTCGCCTACTAGCTGAGTGCCGATCGCGGCAACAGGTATACTTGTACTTTAACCAAATTTTTGCTGTTAGTTTTAATATTTAAGTTTATTTACCTATTATTAACTTAAAGGTAAAAACATTGTCTATTGGTTTTTTCTCGATATTTACATTTTTAAGCTAGTTTCAATGATTAATAAATTGTAATATTTCTAATATTTGTAAATCATTTAATAATTTAAATCTTGAACAAAATCTAATCTACAAAAACAAACTTTGTCTGTAACGTTAAGTTCGATAACAAGCTAATACACTCCAATATTAAAGCTAAGAGCGCAAAGTCAGTTTTTGTAAACAAATAGAATTAAATATTGAACGCCATTAACTGCTACATACACACAATCGGAACTAAACTAATCTGTATTATTTTTTATAGATTTTTTTAATGTTAACACTTTTTCTACCAGAAAGCTCACTCCGATTATCAAGTATAACACCTTTTCTGAATGAAAATGTTCACTGGGTGGTATTTTAAAAAGGATATTTTTCGTATACAGGTATACTAAAATAAAATATCTTATTCTGATTGTACGATATATTATAATGATCAAATTTTATAACAATTGATATAAATACGAAAAGTTTAAATATTTTGGGAGAGAGTTAGGCTCCGTATAGTTTTGATTTTTATTTATACCGACTTTTTACAGGACGAGGAATTGATTGACGATAGGGTCTTAGCTGAGTTTTGGTTTTGTTATAAAAATTGTTATTTTCTTTTAAATATATATTTTGTTTTATAATTTCAATTATGTATACGAGGGCTAATCAAAAAGTATCAAGTCTGGTAGTATCATTCGGAAAAGGAGCATCGAAAAGCAGTAGGATTGGTACTTGCTTCTATGACTTTTTCTGAATACATTTGTTTTTATTGCTTCTCTATAAAATTATTCGGTTTGATTTCACTGATATTTTTGTAAAATATATTTTTCGAGTTTGGCGATTTTGTAATAAACCCAAAAGAAGAGTAACTTAACAGATTTGGAGGTTTTAAAAAAATTATCTGCATTTTTTTCTAGTTTCAGAGGGATGCAACATTTCATGGTTTTTGCCATTATATGTCAATTAAAAAACTGAAAATGTGCCCTCGAGTGGCAGCGAGTTCCGCTTCTTTTGGATTCATTACTAAATCGCCAAACGTGAAAAACAAATTTTAGAGAAATCGTCAAATCAAAACGAAGAAGTTTATAGAGATATTATACGAATAGATGTNTTTACAAATCGTTTTGCTCTTCAACGCTCGGTTTCCGAGTAATATTATCAGTCTCGATACTTTTTGATTAGCCCTCGTACACAAAATTAATAAAAAGACGTTCTAGGATAATGAGCACGGATGCAGCCACTGTTATACGTAATTTAATCTATACCTGTAAAAAACGATAAATCATTGCTCACGAAAAAACGATTTTGAGTGGAATTTTGTTGATAGTGATGATTTGTCAACAATATATATGCCATATTATAGTAAAATAATTAAATAAGCTCTATGTGTTTTCTTTAATAATATTTGTTTATTATTGTACCGATTTTCATGATGATTTTATGATCATTCAAAATAGGAGAATAGATAAGAGACCTGAAAAATAAAAAAAATGTAAATAAACATAATATATATATATATATATATATGTGCATATTATATTATAGAAATATTAAAATAAGTAAATGATTAAATCACTTTATTACTAGAAATAGGGCAGTATCTAAAATAAATGTATATCTTATATATTTGATAATTATAATTTTAGCTGAATAATTTTTCAAGGATCGCTCCCATTATGGTGTCTTAAGTTCCAGTAAAACTACAACATTAGGAAGATATTATTTAATAATTTTTAAAATGCATTCATTGAATTACAAATTCAAATTTGCAATAATATATTAGGAATTACAAAATACATACTTTTTTTGTATAATCATATTTACAAATAAGAAAAAGGAATAACATTGGGTAAGAATACCATATTGTAACAAAATATTAATTACCTATAAATGTTTTAAAATATTAAGCTTTCCATTTTGTATTTTACGTTCTGAAATTAATTCTATATTTAAAAAGAAATGGAGGAAAATATTTTAAATCTTATAAATAATTTGATGAAATAATTATAATCAAAATGTAGACAAGGATGCTAAATGGTACATTATCAAAAAATGTAGTTAAATTAAAAGCCACCTCTTTATTAACAGCAAGTAAAGAAAATCGTTGAATAAAAATAAAATGGAAATATATTTTCAAGTTCAAATATATATTGATAAAAATTATTATTGGGCATTTGAAGATTATCATCATTTATATTTGTAGTATTGATACAGACCAAGAATTTTTATTATGCTATTTTAAATCATACAAGGTGTGTTCTAAAAGTTCCAGAATTGTTTGAACTGAGCGTCCACGAGCAGTAAGATTAATGTCACTGCGTTCTGTGACTTCTCCATCTGGTTTTGTAGATTGTCTATGAGTTTCTTTGTTTTGATGTTATCAATGTTTTTTAAAATATATTTTTCGGATTTGGCGATTTTGTAATAAATCGAAAAGAAAAGTTTTTTTTAGAGGAGAAGAAGGATTTTTCGTTCCATTTTGTTAAACGAATCTTGTTTTCTAGAGAAATGCAACGTTTCGCATGAAAATTGCCAATAAATATTACTGAAATACTGCAGATGTGAAATATAATAGTCACACAATATTGTAATATAACTTTATTTTCACGGACAGAGGGCGCACTAGGATAGTTAAGTAGTTGTTCCTGAAAGCAATTTAAATTTCCATTTGATAACGCTTATAACGTAGACCGTTAGGCAACTAGTATATCTTTAATCGTCGTATGAACAAAAAAAGAATAGATCATATCTTCAAAAATGTAACTATTATAGAAAGTAACTGACGTAAGTCCAAAATAAATGGTATTTTTACATATATTTGATTATATTACAGTTAGAATAAGAACAACAAATGAAGTTATACTCGTACAAATTTGTTTGGTGAAAATTAATTAAACATTTTTTTCTTCTACGGTATAATTTGGTATTTTAGAGTTGCGCGGTTTTCTAAATAGACCGACAATAGTGTAAGTGTTTTGTGTGATCAAACTTTTGGCTTTATTAATAATAATAAAATAAAAAAATTATTTAATTATCTACAATATAATAAACATAATAGTGCTGATAATACAGAACATGACGTCATGTCAGTGATGTCACAGATATAGATTAGATCAGAAATGTTTGCGGTATAGGGACACATGTATTTTTTTTTTAATGTTTGGTTGGTATTTTATCTACCAATTACAGTGGTGACAACAAATAATAATTTATTTTATTTTCACTCAATAAAAATATGAATGTATTTTATCCATGGTTGCCCCTAACATCGCTCTCCTGCTATCTTCTTTACTCAATATTGTGATATTGTTCATGAACATAATTATCGGGTGGTGAAGAAAACGCGGTCCATAAATTTATATGTCTATAGAAGTGTGTGGAGAAGTTGTAATGTTTGTAAACTCTTTGGTTGTATATGTAGACAACACTGAACACGCACACAGACATTAGTAGGTATCAAAATGTTTTTGATTAGTTTTAGTTTTGTATTTTAACGTATACCTACTACAATAAAACGGTTGTTCAAAAAAAACACTAGTTATTAATAAAATTAAAAATAACAAACAAATCGCTCTTATCATTTGATCATTGGGAAAAACGGATCCCATCCCGATTAGTAATTTGGTTAACTGTAGGATTCACGAGTAGCTTTGTTAAGGAGATCGAACAAATCGCAACATAGCAGATACATAGATAGGTACATACATTATTGAGAATCGGAAAAAACGTGCGAAATGTATTATTTTAAATTTTTTTTTCTGTTTATGAATTTATGTTTGTCTTTTCAAGACATGGTAATATTTCAAAGCATATGAGCTTTTTCAAATTATTTAATGCCATTACACTTTTGCGAGTTTTTTACATAATTTTTATTTGGTTAGTAATCCGTGGATGCCTTTTTAGACCAAACAAAAATGCTTGAAAATTTAATAGTATGTCATATAATATTAAGACGAGCTAAATGATAAAAAAAGTGTAATGTAGAATTTTTTTTTTATACAAATTTAATTATTTTATAATTTTAAACACCTAATAACTTATAGATATATAAATGTATAAATGACCCAAAGAATTGCTGTTAATTTTAAATGTTTGTCATTTTATACAGTGTTTTTGATAGATCAATTATTTTTGAATTTTTTTTTCTTACGCAATGTATAAAAATTAATTTTTACTATTTTCATTGATAAATAACTCTAAGAAAGAAATGATTTACATTTATAATATTTGTATGCCAGAGGATTGTAAAATTAAATAACTAATTCTTTGTACTTCAGAACTACTCAACAAAAATTTCATTCTAGTGTATGTAAATTCACATAATTATAATGGGGAACAGTACTATTTAACAGCCGAAATAGGTGCTTTGCGATTTAATTTAAAGGATGGTGTTAAACATACATATCATCAAATTATTGGTCTCTGTAAGTATTATAATATGGGTACAAACTAAAGTGATTTATAATGAGGGACTTGTACAACTGATATTACCTGAAATTGGTCTTACATACTATAGTTAGTATAAGATTGTTAAAAAGAAAATCATAAAAACCTAATTAATCCATTTTGAGACAATAATTTTCTTACAGATTGATCAACTTGGTTGATTGGTATTCAGCTAATTCTAGTGGGAATGTAAAATATGGGTAAGATGAAGTTAATATTCATGAATGTATCAATTTTTCACAATTTTAGATTCTAAGTGAATGTATTATTAAAATGTATTATTTTACCAATATAAATTGTACATCTTGATAATTTCCAGTCATAGTGTGAAATTCGTAATGTCGGCCTATGGTATCCTCCCAATGGCCGCTCCTCCCTAGGATCCTGTTATTCATGGGTACGCTTTACTGCCCGACTCATTACTTAATAGACTCTCACAATTTGAAATTGTATTGATATAATAATAATAAATAAAATGTCATACAAGCCAATAATGTAATATTTAAAAACTACTAAACCAATAAAAATTAAAAATAATCTATAGTTCCCCTGCTCGGTATATTATACATGTATAAACAAATTTTGTTTAAATAACTATATTTGAAATATTGGACAACACAAAGCCTAGTACATTTCAAACATTGAATATTCCTGAAAAACAAAAATTCACTGAATTTAATATTAAATCATTAAACTGAACATTGAATATGTTTTATAGCAAATAAAAATGCCCAAATGTGGCTTAGTCAGCCAAAAGCAACTGAAAAATATTTTTAGCCTATCCGTTATGGATGATCAATAAGTACATAGCAAACATATTTGATGATCAGAATGGCTTATTTAAAAAACATCCCAGCGCCAAAAACCAACCCCGCCCACTTAGTCATTTCCTATTAGCTTTCAGCTGTCTTTTTTCATAAAGAAAAAACCACCCTCCTGACGTACATCAAGTATAATCCCTCAACGGTGTCATACTGTTAATGCTCGTAAACAGATGGTCAAATTACACAATTCAGACGTCACGTAGCTATAAGTGATGGGCGTGGTCGATTAGTTTTGACTATCGATTGTGTATCAATAGTTTAAAAAACAATTGAGCGAATTGAATAAGTGTTATCATTAGAATGAACTACTCAAGAGTTAATAGTTTTGATATTTAATCATTTCGATAGTATAGTCAATAGCTTTAAACAACAATCAAATAAATAGATAGTTTGAATTATCTAGTAGTTCGATAGTTTCCACTCGGCAGTGGAAAGTCCATCTCTTATAGCTATTATAATAATATTATACCTCTAATCAAATTTTTTACTTTTTTAACATTTGACACTATCGATTGGTTTTCGTGTTTTTCTTTACTTTTATTTTTTTGGGGCATCTATAAATGGAATATAAAATTAAAACTGTATATTATTCAGCCTAATCAACATACTACATGATGAATGTTGACAACTTGTATGATTCAAAGTGAAACAGTTGCCAGTTTTTCTTTGTTGCATAATGCCATTCATATGTTGTTTGTAATTTGATGCATTGCGGTTTAGCTAAGTATGTATAGTGTTTAATATATTATATAATATTAAGCCCAAAAATTAGTTTACCTTATTATATTTTGTTTTATTTTATCTTGTTTAGTTAGTTAATTTATTAATTTTTTATGTTCATATTTATATTTTTGAGCAGTTAAATTTTATAATTACTAATAATATGATGCCATGCACATAATTAGGAAATGGGGAGATCAACCATATCTTGTTGCCTGAGGTGACAAAATTTCTAGTTTTTAGGGAGGCAGTAAATTTATATTGATAGGTATATTATTATTTATTATTGTGTAATAATTGTTTCAACAAAAATAAAAGAAAAGTTTTCCATTATTTTGATTATTATCGTTTATTAAAAATATTATTGGTAAAATGTTTTGAAAAGAGTGGTTGCAGTAGTAAAAACTTTGGCAATTGGAGGATTGGCTTTTAGAGGTAACTCAGACAAAATTAGATTTCCATACAATGGAAATTTTTTAATGTCAATAGAATTAATAGTTCATTTTTACTTATTATTATCATCAAACATTTCTAAATAATATGCTAATTAAGAAAAAGGGTCAACTTCATAATTATCATTCCATACATATGAACAGTTTATAACTTTTATGAATGAAAATGTGTTGAGAAATATTCTAAAAGAATACCTTGATGTACCCCATATCAATCAATTATCTTTCTTAATAAGATATGTTTTAGATGAAGACCATAAAGAGTTATTGTGTTTTTTTAAAGAATACATGGCATAAATAAAGAGTAAGTCAATAACAATACCAAAGAAAGGAAATGCAACCAACTGTACTAATTATAGGACAATTACACTATTATCACACGCCTCGAAAATACTTCTTAACATCATTAAAAATAGGCTACAAGGGAAAATAGAAGGTCAGCTAGGAAAAGAGCAATTTGGGTTCAGGAGAGAGAGAAGAACTAGGGAAGCAATCCTGGCTCTGAGACTAATAATAGAAAGAAGGTTGGACGTGAACCTTCCAACATATATAACATTTATAGATTTAGAAAAAGCTTTTGACAAAATAGATTGGTTCTTGCTGTTTGGTATATTAAAAAGAAAAGGAATTGATTGGAAAAACAGAAGGATTATCCTGAGATTATACAAGGATCAACCAACACTGATAGATATAAATGGAACCATAAAGGAAGCTAAGATAAGAAAATGTGTGAGACAAGGCTGTCCCTTGTCGCCTTATTTGTTCAATCTATTCATGGAAGAAGCCATCGAAGAAATGAAAGAGGTCACCAACAGTGTAAGAATAAATGGAGAAGTGGTACACAGTATAAGATTTGCGGACGACATTGCACTGGTGGCAGAAAGTGAAGACAGCATGAATCTCATGCTTAACATATTATCATGGGTTATGGATAAATTTCATATGAAAATAAACGCTACTAAAACAAAAACAATGACAGCCTGAAGAGATCAAATATACACCAACCCAGTTATAAAATTAAACGACATTGTAATCCAAGAAGTTGAACAGTTCTCCTATCTGGGAAGTATAATAACATATAATAATACATCCACTATGGATATAAAAAAAAGAATAACTTAAGCTAAACAAACATTCATAAAGAAAAACAGTCTATTAACTAGCAAACACCTTAAAATCGAAACGAAGAAAAAATTCATTAAAACATTTGTGTGGAGTGTGTTACTATATGGATGTGAAACTTGGACTATCAGGAAAAGGACCGCTTAGAATTGGAAATGTGGATTTGGAGAAAAATGAACAAAACATGGGTTGAAAGGAAAACAAATGAGCAAGTGCTGAAAGATATAAGCGAAAAAAGGAATATAATAAAACTCATATTAAAAAAGAAAACGAAATTAATAGGGCACCTATTCAGACATAACACATTTATGAAAAATATCTTCGAAGAAAAGATCTTGGGGAAAAGATTTAGAGGACGCCCAAGAACATCATATTTCCAAGACCTCAAACATCTCATGGAGGTCACAACATATTCAAAATTGAAAAACATGGCAAATGACAGAGACTTATGGCTATCACGACAAGGCGAGGCATTTAGATGATGATGATGATGATGGCATAAATCTAAACAATTAGCTGATAATGTGTTAACTACTCTTGCATTGTACAATATTAATTTAGCCAATTTATAGGACAATCTTATGATAATGTAAACTATATATCAGAAGCCTACTGAAGCCTACAATCAAGAACCAAAGAAGAAAATCTATAAAGCTGAGTATGTTCTATGCACTGTATACTCTTTACATTTGGTTGGTAGCTATGTAGTAAGTTGTTAAGAAGCCTGTCATTTTTTTGAATTGCTACAAGCAGTATACTTTCTTTTTTACGGGGTCAACTCAACATTGGGATATATTAAATGTAAAGTTACACTGAAAAGTCTGTCTTAAACTTTGTAGTTTTCTAGGGAAAATGCTTGTACGTCATCTAACTTATTAAAACTAACTACATATTGTGAAGCATTCGATTTTAATTATATATTTTGTTTTAGAATAACAACAATTTTATATTTCTTGTTTAGAATTTAATGCTCCTTTAGATTTAATATATATGTATATTGGTTTTGATTTTTATATTTTTTGAATAAAATATCCAAGAAATTCAATTTTTCATATTTGTTTAAAAAATGTTAACATTACTTAAGATTCTAAGAAATATTTTGATAACAATAACTTTACTCATATATTTGTATATTACACTTCTTTCCTGTAGATCAGAGTGTGTAATATTGTGTAGTAAAAATGTAGTATTTATTATTATCAAATAAATACAATATACATTATATATATAGTAAAGTATCTACCTATTTATGGGATGTTATCTTTAAATACTAGATACAATGTGCATATTAATGAAATTTAGTACATTTTTCTTTTTTAATCCGCATAAAATCATACTTTTAGAACTTCTAATACACAATCTAAACTATTAATCTTCATTCATAGTCTATTTTGATGACGAAATTTGAATATATACAACAGAGGTATTAATTTATAGAGAAGTGAAATAAGACATGAACACCGTCTAATATACATATTATCTTGTAAGTTATAGTAAAGATATAGGTAATTTATATTTGATGCAAAATATGATGCTACCTTTTTAAATTAATTAAATTATTCCTATAATCATTTTTCTGAATGTTTTTAAAACTTTAAAGTAAAATTTTTAATTTTTAATTTTTACCTAACGCAACTATCTAATGTACAATTCAATATTTGTTTAGAACTATAAAATGGACAATCTAAACAATAAGGATTCAACTGAAGCGCCCGCAATATGTACAGGTAGAGATCAAATCAAAAGTCAACATTGTTTGACAGTATTATATTATTCAACTTAGTATTTAATATTTTACATTTTATATTCAGAGTAAAAAAAAGGAATCTAGTTTTTTTTTTTATATGTACTTTTATTACATCTATTATTGGTAAAATTAAATGAATAACCAAAGATAACTAAAAAGGTATCTAAATAAAGATAAAAGATAAAACACTATTATTTGGATAAAAAAAAAGATAAAATTGTTCTAATTTTATAAATAATCTACAATTTTTTTGTTAATTTATACTAGATTCTATAATCTATAATTTCTATTAGAATTTAGAAATAACACAAATAAGCAACCCAGATAATATTATTATTACCTATTACATTATGTTTTTATTTTTTTTTCTCTATTTATACAAGGTTGGTTTACTAATGAAACATGGGTTTTAATTTTCAAGTTCAATTCTTTGAATTTCTCGGATAGGTATATATATATTTATTTATCTAGATGAATTACGTTACATAACTCAATTATTCATCTAAGATTAATCATCAGATAACTAATATTGTTTATTATCTATATAAGATAAAAGATAATTAATTATTTATCTAGATAATGCTCAACACTGATTATCAATCATAAAATATTCTTAATTACTATAAAAATAACTATACAAATTCAGAAAATTCTTATAAGATCCTGCAATAATTTGAAAGAATGTGTATTTGACGTAGGTCAGTTATTCAGTAGATATTTTGGCTATAATACTTGGTTGGATCATGAACCAGAAATTAAGAGTTAAATTAATTAAATTAATCAATTTACAATTTTATTTTAAAAGTATAACAAAATCCATACTAATTAAATTCAAAGTTTACATAAACACAACACTATAACAGATTCTATTAATTCTATTAATAAATTCTATTGAACTACATATTTTGTGTTATGCAATTTATTATGCTTGGTTACAGAATATAAAGGATTAGTTAATAGCAGTAATAACTGTTTTCGCAACAGTATTATTCAATCTTTATTCATGACTCCAGAATTCAAGAATTTATTGTACAAATGTGATGTTAATTATTACTCTGCTAACATGACAATTGTTCAAATGAAAAAACTATTTTTAAAATTACAAGTTAGTACCTATATTATCAATATTGAACTATAGTACTAAAATTAATTATAGTAAATACATAATATTAATGGTTAGAAGGTAAAAATGCGTAAGCACTAAATCCAAATTGTTCAAGAGAGCCAAATAACTAATATTTTACAGCGTTATTGTTATCGTTTGTTTGTTATTAGCGTTATTGTTTTCCAGCATTAGAACATTGTATAACCAATTGTTTACAGATTTAATATGAAACATGGGTTGTTATTTCTTTTTTTGATTGATACATTTTTCATAATTATAATATAATTATAATTATAGCCTATATAAAAAAAAAATGTTTCTTATGCCCTGTTTTCTGTACCTGGCTCTTACACCCCATTAATATATGACCTAACAATTTTTTTATTTTTCAGATTATTTATTAATCTATGATGATTATTAGTACAATTATTTCAATAATTATATAATACAAACTTAAGATTATATTAATTAGTTAATTAAACTAATATAAGTCAATTATACCAAATTTATCAAACTCCAATCATCATTTAATTTTGAAAGATTTCTTGTACCTATCTATGATAATCATATTAATAAATACAATTTACTAGTTTAATGAATTAAATTATCCATTATACATTATAAATACTCTTAATGACATACCTTTATTCTTTAGGTATTAATTATTTGTAAAACCATTGAACTATTAACACAACTTGTTCTCTTTAATAGAATGACTTGTTTATACACAATAACTTATTTTTTAAAGATTTTATGTAAAATTAAAATCATATACATTTAATGTATATTACTTGTTAATTTTTAAGTTACTATAAAAATATTCAAAAAACAACCAATAACTAAAATGATAAATTGATATAACTGTCAACAATTTCTGTTATGTTTTATAACGTTTTACTGAATGCTATTTACGTCTTTTAATTGGCCACGTACACATAATTTTTTCAATTCCGCCAATTTTATGACATTAACAACATATTATAATTGATTATAAACACATGATATCGATATTTAAGCAGGTTCAGTTGGCCATTTAATTTTAATATATGGCTGTTGGACCTTATTTCAGCACTGAATTCTAGTCAAAGGTCATACGGGGAATCAAGAGATCAAGTTAAGTTGGATCAATTGAATTATAATTATGCCATTTACATGCAAAAAAATCTGATTTTAAAAAAAGTGTCACTTACGCCCTTTACCTTCTTACTATCAATATTATTATAATTTATTTTTTTTTCAATTAATTTTTTATGACTAATAGGACCCATCAAATGAAACTGTTGAATGGAAATCAAACGGCAGGATGAAGCAAGGAGATGCACAGGAGTTTTTTGTAAACATTTTAAAAAGCTTCCAAGAAGAATTAAAAACTATATGCCATTTTAATTTTATAAACATATTTCAAGGTAATTTCGATAGTTATGTAATTATATATATGCTTGTTTAATAGTTTTGAATTAATATATAGATTTATTAACAGGTCAAATAATTAACTGCATAAAATGTAATGTATGTAAAACTGAAAAATTACAAGAAGAAACGTTTTTAGACATTTCTTTGCCTATACATCATTCTAGAAGTACCAAAGTTTATACCAGTCTAGTAACTTCCTACACATTTTTTTTTTTTAATAAGTACTTAATATATTAACTAACTAGTATTAACTATATTTAGATTGATGCACTAAAAGGTTTTACTGAGATTGAAATATTAGATGGTGACAATCAGTATTTTTGCAATTGTTGTAAAAAAAATTGTAATGCTGAGAAAGTACTAAAATTCAGCGAGCTTCCATATATATTGACAATTTGTTTAAAGCGTTTCAAATTTAATTACCAAACTACAAATTACATCAAATTGTCTGACGAGTAATATATGATTTTTGATCATCATAAAATATATCATAATTTAATTATTAATTTTTTTTTACTAGAATTCAATTTCCTTTAGAGATAAATATAAATAGTTTTAAATTCAAAGAAAGTAGTGTAAAAAGAAAGGTTAGTTGAATTAAGTAAATTAAATAGATATTTTCGTTGACCCAAAAATTTTTTTTTGCACTCTGAATACCAATTTTTTCAAAAAAAACCAAAATATTAAAATAAACCAAAAACAAATTGTTATTGATATTAAAACAAATTTTTGTAAAACTGTTATGTAACATTTAAAAATGTATAAACCAAATTATTTTGTTTAATTTTCACCTTATCAATAACCTCTGTAGGAGATATAATATTTTAATACTTAGGTATATAGTTGGCTAATAGAGTTTTAATGCATCAATTCTATTTGATGGTCTTTCATTTAGATGAGACATTTTTAGTTTCCATATTTTCAGTTCACTGAGAGAGGTAAACGCATTATTAGTAGGTAGATAAGCATATAAAAACAAGAGATTCCTAGTCTGCTTCATTCAAATTTTCATTGTCGAATAAATAATGAAAACCAAAATAAAATAGATTTTATTTTACAAAATTATAAAATATAATTGTATATAAATATATTTAGAAATTTAATATAATATAAAAATACTGATATAAAACATACAGGAATTATCAAGTATTAATAATAAGATATAAGTGATATACGCTTGTGGAATATCACAATTTCAGAAAAACTGTATCGGAAAAATCAGATAATGAGAGTGGTAAATCCCCCTAATCATGCCCGTTTAATCACCCTTGACTTTAATATAGTATATATCATTATGGAATTCTATAGTAAAGTAAAACATATATGTGTATCTTTTCATAAAAAACATTTACTAATTGGAAAGTAATAAAACTAACAAAACAAAACAATTTCATTAGTATTATTATTTAGGTTTTTACTAATTTTGATAATTTTGGATAATTTATTATTAAATGTAGGGTCATGATATAGGTGATGTTCATAACATTTCTACAGTTGATAAATACTTTGAACTATTACATACTGAATGTTAATTCACACCTGTTGACACACATAATTTTAGAATATTATCCATTAGAGACCCCTAATCTTCATAATATTATCTTCAATTGTGTTGATAAATCAAAATAATTTTACTAGTAGCCTTAAACTTTATTCTAACAGCTGATTTCCACAGTAGGTTTACCAGTTATGCATACATAATGTATACATGGACCAATTTCTAACTTGAATATTTTAAACACGATTTTTTTTTTTTTTTTTTAAATTGTTATATTGTCATAAATAAAAAAAAAAAAATTATGTTTATGATGAAAATTTGTTGTAAAATGCTAATATTATGATAAATGCTTTTTCACAAAATACAATGCCAAATCTATAGAAGTTTACTGGCTCACTGTTCTACATCACAGTGCACTACTGACTTTATAAGGCCAATATAATACTTATTTATGAACAATTTTTATTTTATTTTCAAGGATTTAAAAAAAAAAATTTCAGCAGAACAAAATGATTATATTCCTCTATGTCAACATAATTTAAAAACAATGGTAATAAGCATATCAAAATGATACTGTTTGCATCACTTGACAATAAATTTAAGTTTACATTATTAATTTTAAGTAGAAGTCTATTTAAAAAAAAAAAAAGACTAATAGAAATTGGCTAATAGTGAAATATTATTATTGAACCAACATGTTGAGGCTGTAACCTGTTGGGAAAACCACACAAAATTTATTTTCAAAGTAGACAATTTTCAAGAAAATGTAAAAAAAGTGTATTTAATGAAATGAAAAAATGTTGGACCTTTTGTGTCGATTATCTTCTAAAACAGTGGGTCGAATACTCAGTTCACTCCTACAAATCTACGAGTAGTATTGAATATTCTAAAAGAATAATACAATTTCTATCTTTGATGCAATGATGTAACGTTTTGCTCTGGGTATTCTAAGTGGTAGCTTAGTAACAGATACATTCAATTATCTATGATTTAATTTGAATATCAAACATAGATTGATTTTTCAAAACCCAAAAATCATACTTAACTTAATACTGGAGATTTTTTTGTGTCAATGAAAACATATGCAATGTATAGGTATTAATAGTTGATTTATTAAGTTTAATAAAATTATTTTAGGTAAAAGAAGGAGATTCTGAAAATTTATCCCATGCATCTAATAAATATCACCTCTATGTTATAATAATACATACAGGGGATTACAATGGTGGTCATTATTATGCATTTATAAAAGATTTCAAAACTAATCAATGGTTAAAGTTCAATGATGATTCGGTGACGGTGGTAAATATTAAAAATTTATATTATATGTATATTCTATTCTGTTAACTTTAATTGATTTTATATTTAAAATTTTCTTGTCCTTTATTTAAACATTTAATTAGACATCAATGGAACATATTATTAAAATTAGTGATGGTGTAAAGACTACAGTTAAAGAAATCGCCAAGGAAATTCCATACATTCTTATGTACAGAAAAACTGATGATAATAAAAATGAAAATTCTTTGGAATTTAAAGAATTTCCACCTCATTTAAAGGAATTCTACAATTTATTGATGAAGGAAGAAGAGAAAACTGCTGGAAGAAGAAATAAAAGAAAAAGAAAGTCTTAAAAGATTAAGGTACTTACTTCAGTGTGTATTTCTTTAAATAATAGACATGTACATAATTTAATATTTAGGCCAGTGATAGTTAAAAGGTCAACTTTGTACCAGAGTTACAGCTAGTTTCTCGAGGCAGGGATAGCTCCCCAACCGACTATAATAATTTGAAAATATTTGAAATTTATTAAACTTAATTTGTAACCATTTTTATACATATCTGTGGTCAAAAACAGATCATAGATTGTATAACTGATTACTTCTGTTAATATGGGAAGAAAAACTTTAATTTAGTATAGTACTTAACGCAAAAAAAATCCAATAATATGATATCGGGTAGCACATAGCTCCCTGGATAGAATATGTAGACCATGGTTTATCTACAACCGTAGTAACGACAGCCACAGCGGCGATACATTCGTTCCTGATTTAATTAAAATAAGTAAAAAGGTTGAATTGTGGTAGACACAAGTTTATTATTTTTCGGTTTTTTCATAATTTTGACATTACGAAGACTGCAACTTTCTTGGACTTTCTTCTATTATTATTATACATTTATTTATAATTTGACTATACTGAAAGAAATTGAAAATTAATAATTATGTTAAACATTCATAAACGTGATTTTATTTCATTTGGTTCTCGTACAATGTCTAGTGTTGTTTGATGTTCCTGATTTGATATTTATTTTTGCCATAATATTCAAACAATTGTCATGAAAACGCACTACTATTAACCAAGCTCCGCGTCTAATAGTTTTTTGTAACCAATAGTTGCTTACAGGCATAAATTAATTTCCCCTCAATATCCTACCTTCCTAACTTTTCACTTTTCATGAAGTCCATTTTATTTAAATAATCATTGGTTAAATATTTTTTTTAAATTAATTACAAATTGTTATAAATTTATAATTACCCTTATTTTAGATTTATCTATCATAGTTTAAGTAAACAACTTTGAAAGGGTGGTCACAACTCACATATAATTAATTAATAATTACATTAGTTACATAACCCATCCAGTATATCTTAAAAGTACTTGTCATAATTTATTGTTTTGTTTTTGTGTTTATTTATAGCGATTTTTATATTGTTTTGCTATTTACCAATAAAAATCAAAAATAAATAAAGCATCTCTTCATTAATAAAATTAAAAGTATAGTGGGAAGACCCCTATAATTTTTAAACTGAAACTGTCAAATTGTTTTTTAATAACTAATAAACAATATAAATAATACAATAGGTACTTTGTATTCATCAAATATTTATTGACTTATTGACTTTCAAATAGTTTTAGTAAGTTTGGGAGGTTCGAGAAACTAGCTGTAACTCTAGTAAAGCAAAGTTACAAATTTTAAAAAGTCGTTTACAATTAGTTACCAATAAAAAAAATTACGTTACAAATATTTTCGACATTTTGTAGTGAAGCGGAGGGGCTAACTTCACACACGTGAGTTTGCCAGTTGTTTGTGAAAACAAATTACAAAAAAATCTTCTCTGAAACTAATTCATCTATATAAAAATATTTAGAACATATAAACACTTGCTTTACACCAGATATGTCGACAGTTTCATCAGTAAGGACAGTAAATTATTTTGATTTGTTTATTTTGGTTACAACTTTATTAAGTATTACCGTGTTCCAAAAATTAATAATAGCACTTTGGCCAGTAAGACTATAGTCTGTCCCAGGAGAGAACGATCCGCTCTCCGACCAAATCGAAGAGCTACTGCGCATCCCCACGCCGCAACACTCCATTTATCCCCTCCCAGATCTATCGACAGCGCAGCAACGGCGACCGCAGAAGTGGTGCAGGTTTTGTACACTGCGTTTCAAATAATGCACTATTGACTGTCGATAGTCNTTAATATAATTATTTATTATTTATTAAATATATATCTCTGTATTATACCTACTGTATCATACCTACTGTATTATACCTACAGTGTTCAATAAGATATTAAATAAATAAATATGTATACAAAAAAATAAAGTCTGGATTATTATAGAAGGTGCTGTATATACGATAGTTTATGATTTGAAAAATTATCAAGAGGTTATAAAACAGCAAAGGTAAAGAAACGTGCGATGCGCGATGTCTGCTAATAATAACAATTGAATTTCTACAAAATATCCTAGCGGTGTATAGTCAAAAACCAACGACAGAAGAAATGACAATCGGCTGTTTTCGCTGAAATCAAGTTATGTGGAGGGGGAAAACATGCGTACAAGCGGAACGCACTCTTCTGGGACAGACAATAGAGCTGCGCGATTATTTTCATTAATCAATTATAATCGAATAATTGATTAATAATCGATTATTTGTATCTTTAAAAATAATCTATACAATTTAGTCCAATTTTTTAATAAATTAATAATTGAGTCAATTATTTATTTTTAAAATGACCCAACAACATTTTTCGAGAGACACTATCATTTAAAATTCCATTAAACGCTGAAGATAAATTAGTTTCGGAAAAGTTGTGAAGTTTTTTTTATCATTTTTCTGACCAATAATTGTATACCTATTACCTATTATTATTAAATTATTAAATTAATTTAAATAAATAAATTATTATGATTAATTATTTGTAATACGAATATAAAAAAAACTTGGACATACTTCACGCATGGGTGCAGCCACTGTTGTAGGTGGGAAGTTGGGAAGATAGGATACAGGTGGGAATTTTATCTATATATATATGTAAGTAACGATAAACCATTGCTAACGAAAAATGATTCTGAGCGGAGTTCAGTTGATAGTGTTGCATTGTCAACAATATATTTGTCATTTTGTAGTAAAATAATTAAAAAAGCTTTACATATTTTCTTCAATACAATTTTTTTAATGTTGCATCAATTTTATAAATATTTCAACACCGATAAAAACATGACAAAAACAAAATTAACAAAATCATTAATTATCTCAAGAACATTTTGGCAAACATCGTGTGACTCACATAAGGGTTACATGACAGTCAACCTGTTTTAAGCACAAAAATAATAATTCAATAATCGTACACGCAAAAATAATCTGGTTGTCTCGTGTCTTGTTGTGTAGTCTGTATATATCTTTAGTCGGGGTATAAGGTCTATGCGTTATACCTATGGTTGTCTTAACATATACCAACATTATTATCATTCTAACCGTGGATAACTTATCTCTTGTGTATCTCATTTTACCATTGAGTAATATAGATTATAGAGGAGCCTTTCGATTTTGGATTGAAGCGAAAGAGGTCTACTTAGAGCATTTTCCACCTAACTGCACCGACTGCACTAGTGTAGATTTTTATGTTTTATATGGAATATAGGGGCACATTTAGGGCCAGTTGTACAGTTCGTGATTAAATTATAATCAATAATTAAGACCTTCGATCTGTTGTACAATGCTGATTAGCATTATTTGAAATCGTTTCATGGTCGGCTCATTTAACACATAGCCCTCTCCACTATCACAATAGTTGTATTTACACATACGATATTATTATTATCAAAGTATTATCATCTATGATTTAATCAACTCTCAGACTCTAATATTTATTTTTTTTTTTTGTGCGTTTTACATATAATTAATAATATAATATTTTAACATTAAAATGCGAACACAAATTTATTAGTATGAGTAAGTTTTATAAAATATTTATTATTTGTATGTATATAATGTACTAATATATATTATTTTGTTTTGTTTTTATAAATACCAGCAATAATGCAAGTGTATGAATATACATTTAAACATTTAATTTAATTTTAAATGTAATGTATGATTGTTTTATGAATTTTAAAAGTTGAAATTTGAATTTATTTTATATGTTTCCCCATATATTCTCATATTGTAAATTACCAATTGTTATTTTATTATTCTTTATCCATATGCAAATTGTAATTTCTGTAATAATTATTTTATGAATTTTAAAAGTTGAAGTATAATTTGGATTTTATGCTTACCTGTATGCTTTTTAATTGTCATTTATTTATATAAATATATATATATTGTAATTTCAATTACAATTATTTTTTGAAATTATAAAATTATATGTATATTTAATCTTTTATTTATTTTTATAATTTTGTACACCCAAACAACAAAAATAAAAAATGTTATAAATATTTATATAGAAAAGTAAAACGCTATCAAAAGCATTGTTCATAAATAAATCTGAACTTAGAAAAAATAAAGTGCTTACACATATGCTGGTGATTGGTGACAACAAACTGATCCACAGTGGTGTTATAAGCCAAGTAGACTCAAAGTTTATAAGGATTTGGATTTTAAACTTATGAAAATAAACAACAATTGTTCTAAACTCAGTTTATTATTTACACAGATATGACACATACATAGGTACTTGTCTCACACTCGGTTAAGACTAGTTGACTAATGTCCCTCGCGTTATCTTTATATAACTCAAGAACCTTTAATTTAGGCAGTTAGTACTCTAAGTACATATCTGTGCTACTTTTTCTTATTACGCTATATAATATTAATCAATTACTTACAACAGAAAATGATAATATAACAAAATACAATCGAGGTCTTCTGGATACAATATCAATTGAATTTTAATGACTACGTTTTATTACGTCTATTGTATTAGACCGGATGGTCCTAACACATTTATTATATTAGACCGGATGGTCCTAACACCTCCCCTACCATACGAAGGATTGTGCTTCCTATACGAATGATTTTTCGCCCTTACAATTTTATCATTAAATTCTAGTGTTTAATGGTACCATTTCCCATTTCTCGATTGCACGTATATTATTATTATTTTTACAATATTTATACAATAAAAATAAACAATTTATTGCCACCACCAAAATTATATAATATAAATAATAATATAGTGTTTTTATCATTTCTACTTCCTTATATCTAATTTCTACATCTATTAAATTATTTACTTCATCCAACGATTGTGTTATATCTAATAAATTTTTGTATTTGTTTTGTGATAAATTCTCTAATTCAAGATTTTTTAATTTTAGTACGGTTTTTAATATATATTACTGTGTTTGATATTTTTGCCCCTGGTATTATGTCTACAGTTCTACTGCTTGATAAATTCTTAATTGGTATGAGTACTGAGTGTGATGTAAATGCTCGACAATCATCCATTATTGATATCAAACCTGTCCCCGTCAAATTGAACTTAACACTCGTTTTTTCCTTCTCGCAATCTAACACAATGTGCTCTTGTATAACTGAGTATACCCACGTATTTGTAGATTTTAATTTGTAAAATATATTTTCTAGTAATATAATATACCTCATATAACAAATTTTCGGCATTTCTGTTGTTCCTAATATTAATTTAATTTCACATATCGCTTTTTCATGTCTATTATATATTACTTGCTTCCCTATACATAATTTATAATCAGGTGTTTGTTTGCATTTATCTAATTCCTGTGCCCTATATGAAATATAGCTCTAATAATCTTTACTCACAGCTAAGTAATCCATTTTTGGATATGTAATGGATTGCTATTCTCTTTTACTGATAACGGAATTAAATTATACAAAGTAAATTCAAAATCATCAATTAATAGTATTTTAATAAAAATATCAAAGTTTTATTTTTAAACATGAATACTACATCTGCTATGCTCAAAAGCCTATGAGCCCCTATTATGTCTAATGGAACTGGTAGTGCTCGATGTTTTGGTAAATCTCCTTCAATTTTCTATAACTACTCTAAAATGTCTTTTGGAGTCAGTACACTAGAATGAATGACACCCCCTTGTGTTGCTGTTATAATTTCCCCCAATAAATCTACTTCAAATAACACTTGACTTAACATTAAATTAAATAGTATTATTTATTCTATCAATTGTCCTAATTCTATATCTATTATCAAGCTATTCATATTTTTTAATTGATTCCCTATTTTCTTAAAATTTTCATTCAGTAGTATTTTATTTTATTTATATTAAAAAACGTATTGTAATATATTTTAATATTTGATTTTACTGCAAATATTTGTTCTTTCACTATACTTCATACTTTTTCGTTCCCTGCATGTAATTATGAAATTTGAGACAAACATTTGTCTGCATCTTCTTCAGTTAAGGTACCATATAATTGCTTATACATATCCCCAACTAAATTAAATAAACCCCTCCTTTTTCGCAATGTAGGTGTGCTTCCCAAAATTAAAAAATACTGATTTTTCCTTTTTTCTATTTCCCCTAGTAATGAAATTACCGTAGTATTCATATCATTACATTTAATATTTCTTTCTACCCGTGTAATGTTAATACACATTATGCTAATTTCGGAAAAATATTGTTTTAGTGTATCTATTCTAGAATCATATTTGGTTAAATTTATGTATGTTATTACATTCCAATTTATATTTGTTAATTTTAATGGCCCATGATTCTCATAATATAACCCTGAATTGAATGGTACCTGGGTCACATTGTATATGTTATCCGCCAGCACCATACCCAATATTAATGCAGTTGGCCATACTATCCTAAAAAAAAAAATAAATAAAACAAAAAATAACAATTCTAATTCATTATTTATTCATTAAACGCTTTCACATTATTAATGTGAACACGTATTGCCTTATTGTTTTTCTGTATCATTACATTCTCATTGTTATGCCACTGAATTACCTCATATGGCCCGTCCCATTTGGGTGCTAATTTATTTTGTACTTTATTATTTTTTAATAACACTTTTTTACATGATTCTTTACATATTGAATTAGCTGTCCTTTCATATTCCTTCTTACTTATACTTTTGTTTAGTATTATCGCTTTACGTGTCACCTCATGACACTCCTGCATACGTCTCTTTATCATAAACGAATAGTCGTCGTAATTATATTGTGGTTCAATTGGCTTTAAAAAAGAACTCGGGATTTTCGGCGCGTACCCGAAAATTAATTCAAACGGCGTATAGTTTGTGCTTGTATGCACGGATGTATTATATGTATACATCGCGTACGGTATTAATGTGTCCTAATTATTTAATTTATTGTTTACAAAATTTCTTAAATATTCCTTAGCGTTTTATGTGACTTTTTCAATGCCCCATTGCTTTCCGGGTGATAAGCATTGATGTTTAATTTTTTTATTTGCAATAGTTTACACGTATTCGTGAATACTTTGCTTATAAAATTTTGCCCTTGGTCTGTTAATATGGCATTTAGTGTCCCATAGATATATATATATAATATGTTCTACAAAGTTTTTAGCTACCGTATTTGCGTCGGTTGCCTATAAAGGCACCGCCAAACTAAAATTTGTTAGGTCATCTTGCACTGTCATAAGATATTCTTTCCCACTTTCAGTCTTTAGTAATGATCCCATTATGTCCATAAATAATTTCTCAAATGACCTGATTGCTGTTTATGTAATTGTTAAAGGTTGTTTTATACTCCAATTACTCTTCTTACTCTTTTGACATTTTTCGCAACACCTTATATATTTATTTACGTCCTTTTTTAATCCTTTCCAGTTAAAATTTAATTTTATCCGTTTTACTGTACGGGTAACTCCTAGATGTCTAGCCAATTTATTCTCATGAAATTCTTGAATAACCTGTAATTTCCCCTCCGGAAATGTTTGGTTATAATTTGTATTATCTAAAAAAAAATTGTATTTTTATAAATACATCTTGAAAAATCATTTTTATCATAAACGTTACTATTTCGAAATTTAAATTACATGTCTCGTAATCTATCCAAGAAATCGCTAATTTCTCTATACCGTGTTCAATAAAAAATGTTTTTACTTTTAACAATATTTCAAATAATTGTTCATAAGACGGTACCACTGGATATTTTTCTAAAATAATAAATAAAAATATTTCTCTGTCTGGTTCACTACTTATTTTTATAACTTGACCTATTTCGTGTATTTTCTCTTTTTCTTTGTGAATATCAAAACCTTTGCCAAAATAACAATTACATTGCTAATTTCCCTCTAATAGAAAAGTCCTTTGTCACCGGTAAACCCACGTGATAATCTTCATTTGCTTCCAATAGTGTCCCCTGTACCTCTTCTACATTTTTGTTCGCGATTTTTTTAGTAACTAACTTTCAATTAAAATTTTCATAAGTTATTTCCATATCACTATTTGCTACCATTATTCTACTTAAGGCATCGGCATTTTGGTTTTCTGTTCATTTTTTATACACTATTTCGTATTCATATATTTCCAATTTTAATCTCCAACGAATTAACCGTGACCCTGGGTCTTTGACATTAAATAACCACGTAAGTGGTTTATGGTCGGTTAATATTTTAAATTTCTTACGCCATAAATAAAGATGAACATGTTTCACGCTCCACCCTATTGCTAAACACTCCCTTTCTGTAGTACTATACCATTGTTCTGAGGCATTTAATACCCACGACGCATAAGCAATAGGACGATCCCTTCTAACACTTATTTGTGACAGTACCGAACCAATGGCTTGGCCTGATGCATCACAAGTTAAAATAAACATTTCTCAACATTTGGATATTGTAGTATTGGTTCGATCGTCAGTATTATTTTCAATGTACTTAATGCTTTTTGACACATGTCGTCCCATAAAAATAGTACATCCTTTTTTAATAAGGAAGTCAATGATTTTGCTATCTGACTGTAATTTGGAATAAATTTTCTGTAAAATCCTGATAAACCCAAAAACTCTTTTAACTCCCTCTGATTTTTTGGTATTGGAAAGTTTACTACGCTTTCTTTTTTCCTCTCGTCAGGACGAACTCCATTTCCTGTTATGACGTGTTCTAAATACGTTACTTCTTTTCTTAAAAATTCACATTTAGCTGGCTGAACCCTTAGATTATGCTTACGAAGTCTACATATGACCTTTTCTAACCTTTCATTATGCACTTTAAAATCAGGTGCAAATATTATTATATCATCCAAATAAACAAAAGCATCTACCTCTTACAATCCCGTCAGTACATTATTTATCAACCTCTAAAAAGTACTTGGTCCCCCTTTTAATCCAAATGGTAATCTCAAAAACTTATAATGAATTATCCCTGTCGAAATTCCTGTTTTTTCTGTGTCCTTTTCATCTAATTCGATTTGATGATAGCCTGATGCAAGATCAATTGTTGTAAAATACTTACATTTTCCTAGTTCATCTAAAATTTCTGTTATCTGAGGTAATGGAAACACATTCCCTACTTTTACTTTGTTTAATTTTCTTAAGTCTACGCATACCCTATATTTTTTTACTCCAGATGCATCATCTTTTTTAGGTACTACTAATAACTACTAATACTAATAATTAAATGAATTAATTAAATATATATATATATTAATTAAATACATCTTAAGATTACAACATTTCATTGACACGATAGTATGTCAACAACTGGACGGATAATATAAGATATACGTTATATACAATATAATAATGTACATACATAGTAATAAAGATAACTTAATATTGTAGACTTTTATTTAGGTATTCTACAATAATTCTTAATTAATGATAAAAATGAACAATATCAATGTTAAAAAAAATGTCTGTTTTTAGAGTACTGTATTTAGAGGTTTTCCTATACATAAATGGTGAAAATGTCCCCTTTCCCAAAAAAAAGTGTATTATTTGAAGGTGTTCGTTATGTAGAAGTTTAATTAATTTTCAGATAAATCCGTTGTAATTGACACTAGTGTTTGAGATGATAATTCTCTTCTAAAATAATTATTACTCTCTAATTTGTATTACGTTATTAAATAATAAATTGATTTATAGCAGTATAAAAATCAAACGTGATAATATGTATTTGACAAACCCTCCCCCTCATCTGAAATTTGTTCTTAAGATTATCCTTTTTAGTAAATAATTATCTATTATTTAAGTAATAATTTATAAAATATTGTTTTTACTATTCAGTTTAGCCAGTAACAATGAGGATACATTAAAATAAAAAGTAAATAATATTCTGTTAAAAATAAATGAAAATAATTGTAATTTTAGACAGTTAAATAAAGAAAATTAATAAGAAAGTTTATTTTATGGAAATACTGGGGCAAAAAGTCAAAAACACTTGGACGGTCTAAAATACATTTCTGTATGAATATATTAAACTGTACAAAATTTATAAATATATTTTGTACATAAGAAAAAAACAAATGTTTTATTTTATTATTTATACACATATTAAAAAAAAAAAAAAAACAATTAGTTATACTCATATTTTCATAAATCAACAAATATTATATGAAAAAAAAATTTTAATTAATTAAATTAAAATAACCTAATATAATATGGCATCATATGTTTATGTTTTTTTTTCGAAATATTATAATTTTGTGTCATATGGAAAATTCAGCTTTTTATTTTCTCGTGGTAGAATATATGCCAGCTAACAGTCGCTGGTATTTTTTTTTCCTACCACCTGTAAAAAAGAAAAACAATTATTATTTATAGAAAAACTAATTAGCTAACACTTAAGAAATGAAATAGTCTAATATAATTTATTTTAATAACTTTTTGAATATTTTGGTAAAATTATTTTACTGCTGAATTTGAACTTCAAATTTAACAGGTTACATTCTAACATTCATTATAATATATTCAGTATAGTATTTAGTATTTCAATTTTCTAATTTTAAATTCTGTAACTTTTGATGTTTATACATTATGTTGCTCTAACTTGTCATACAAAATATAATTTATAGGTCAATTTAAAATATATGTTACTGCTATTATATCATGTAAAAATTCAAAAGAGAACCTGTATTCAAAATTCCATAAATAGATTATTAGAGTATTAGTATAAGCTTAAATTTATTTTGGTGTTGACATTTATGATTTCCATTGAACCGTTGATAAGATATTCTACTTTTTAGCTAGGCAGTAGGTTTATGGAACACTATTCAAACTACATTATTAATATTCAAGCCTCAAAATTTTATTTAGATTTTGAGTAGTATGAGTTTTTTTTTTTACCTGCTCCAAATACATTACTACCATTACTTTTATGTATTTTTTGAACCTCTTTATTTCACTCATAACTTATGACTTTATATGATAAATTAATTTTGTAAAAATTATTCTATTAATCTTATACTATATCTCTCTCGTACATCATATGAAATATGTTTTCAGTAAAATGGATATTGTCAATAATTAAATAAAATAAATATTTTAGTATACTCAGGTTATAAGAAAAATAATGTTTACTATCCCAAATTATAATTTCAGTTAAATTTGTATACATCTAAGTCTATTTCTGAAAATAAAATGAATCAATGTTATTTACTTATCAAACTACTGCTTGATGTTAATAATAAATAATTAAGTGTAAATATATAGTTTTTTAAATAATGAAATTGCAAAAACTTAAGATATTAAAGTGATGCCAAAATTAAGTAGAAACATACGAAGCAAATGTCAGGTGGATGAATAACTAAGATCTTCTTTAAGCCACTGAGGTATTGTCGTGTGCTCTAATTTACGTAAGAGTTTAACCAGTGCAGTGTTGTATGGCATGTAATATTCTCTGAGATATTTGTATGATTCTGCATCCATTGTGGCATACTGCCGACCTTTTCCTTTACCTAGACATTTATTAGCACCTCCTTCTAATACCTTACAGAAGAAACCTTTCTTCACATCATATCTGAAATAAAATTAACAAATAAGTATAATTAATAGTATTATATTCAATACATTAATAATAATTTATTATGAAAGAGAAATCTAAACCTTATATGAGAAGAATAATCAAACATAGGTGTAATCTTTAAGAATTTTTGAAACTGATCCAAAACATCTACAGGGTTAGATTTGAGCTGATCACCATCAATGATATGCAAATTATTATGGTGAAAATAGTCCAGCCACCGTTCTAAATGTAGAGCATATTTTCCAGGATTTAAACATCTGAAATTAATATAAAAAAAAAATTTACTTGATAAACTATTTATGATTCATAACCAGGGCTTGAGATTTCTAGCATTTACATATTTGTTTTTAACACATTGAAAGATAGCAGAGTTAGCTGAAAATCTATTTCCTACTAAAAGGAATTCAACTCCAATAAGTTTTCGTGCATATTTTAAGGCTTTTGTATTTTTTTGATTATATTTCTAGTTATGGCTATTTTTTAAGCTAATTTAAAATAAAACTGATTTCATACAAAGTAAGCTCAAAATGAAGTATTAGTTAAAATAAATGTTGGTGTTGAAATTTTTATTTCTGTCAATCAGTTGACGAGATATTTCACTTTTAAGTTTGGGCGGGGGAGAGTGGTGGTGCAATATTAACACGCTACGTGCCCTGCTGCTACAAAAAATGATCCTCCACTACTCTCCGTCAACCTAATGGTTTGACCACTAAAAGTAAGGGTGACAAAAAATAACATAAATATAAAATTGTAGAGCAGCTCGTTTAGAACTTAAAAATTAAAAACGTCAAAAAATACAAAATAAAAGTTTCATAAGTGAATTTGTGGTTATATAATTCAAATCATGTACTTAGAAAGTTACGTTCACAATCAACTAAAAAAATTCACTTTCCTACAAATTAAAAGCCCTAGTTATTAGTAATTATTTAGTTAATTTGTTAGGAACATTATAAAAATATTTTAAGACCAATTGTTAGTAAGTGTTTAAAATGGATGAACAAATTGAAAATTCATTTATATGTGAGTTACGATATCTGATCTGGTTTTTAAATGCGAGGAAAGGAATAGGTACTAATAAAGCAGATATAATAGTTGATTTTGTAAAGTTAGGGAGAAAAATGCAATGTACTCATAACATTTTCTCCTATGATTCAATGGTTAAAAGGCCATACAAATGTTCATGATTAAGAATGAACTGGGCGGTCATCTTTGGTTGACTATGATTCGGAGTGAAAAGTTAAACAAAAACTTATAGAAGACAAGAGAATCGTCATGATGTAACAATCAATAGATTTTCCTTGAATTGTCTTTACTGAGAATGATGAGATAACAGAAACCATAAAGGTTAACATAAAGTTGCAATCATAGGTGGTATCTATCATTTAAGGATATAGGAGTATAAAAATTAGTGTCCTGTTATGATAAGTGCTCAAATAAAAATGCCATTTATGTTGAATAATAGGAAAATATTTTAATTTTATGTTCCAATCTTTTTTTTTGTTTAATATTTATTTTACTTGTTGTTATTGTCAAACTGAACTTACTTTCTGGTGTACCTTGTATTTGATAATATTTATCTATTATAATAAAATTATAATTTAACTAGTGTACACTAATATAAACCTGAAATGTAAATAAATATTAACCTGTTACGGAGGTCTCTCAGTGGTTTCGGTGCAACAGATTCATTAGCTGTTATCACTTGATAAAACGAATACTTAAGCGTAGTTGGATCTCCATGGGCTTTGGCATGTTGATACCAACTATATGCTCTTTTAGCCGGTGATATTAATATGGTTACCTGTAAAAATAAAAATAAAAGATCATATCTTGGTTACATTTATACATAAAATAGTAAAATGATAATTTATTGTACTAACAAGTTTAACATTGGGCAATAAGGCTTGTACCCTTTTGGGAACAATGTCTGCATCAAAATAAGTGGCAGACTTTTCAAATACAATTTTATTGTCAATTGAGTCGTTTGTTGAAGGGAAAAATTCCATATACCTAAAACAGTATTAGAACATTAAAAATTGTTTTAACTTATTTAGTATTACTAACCAATCCAATCCTTTATAGTAATTGCGGCCATTAAAAAATTGGATTTCTTCAAAAGTTTCTTTGCTTGGAGCATTTGCTGATATGTTTGGGTGCATAGACAAAAATGTATACAATGCAGTAGTGCCAGTTTTCTGTGGTCCAATAACTAGAACCTTTGGTAGACGTTGGCATGATTTCTTAAATGACCAAATCTTAAGATGTCGTTGATCCAAACAAGGGTTCTAAAAACAAACATCAATAATATATTTATATAATGATTTGTTTTATTTAATAAAAAGTGTAAACTTTTTCAAAAGAAATGATCACCAGTGTTCTTTTTAAAAATAGTACCATAGTGCAAATTGTTGGTTAAGACAGTGTGGTATATATTTTTCACACGTAAATTTAGATATGCCAACTTTTAAGTGTAAAATGTATCATAACTGGTCTTTCCAGATTAAAATATTATTTATTTTTACCCTAATATTAATTTATCAACATAATCGAATCCTAATTATAGTACTAAAATAACAACCTAGGATTGACTATTACTAACACCAATGACTGGCGTCTTGAAGTCAAGACAGAAAGGAAATATTTCGCTCTACATAATGTTAAAATTCTTAGTATAGGAATATATTGGTTTTACAATGTTTATTTTTTTTTCTGTGAACAACTTTTTTATTAACAATTTTACCCAGATTTACAAGAGTAGCACTTTTTCTGAAAGAAAATCTAACTGGGGAGTACTTTAGAAACGTAATAAATAATAATATAATAATAAAATAACGATAATAAATCTTAAAAAAAAAAAGTCTAATCAGCAGTGCTTTTTAAAATGTGATAAAAATTATAAATGTTTTTGACTAAATAAGTAGAACAATGTAGTTGTCCAAGCATAAAACACAATAAATCACAATTCACAAATTTTACAGTGGAGCCATTTTAGTAATTTGTCTAATACAGGTCGCTTATGGATTATTAAAATTTCAAAGCTTAGTTCCAAAGAGAATTTAAATATTTGATATTTGAATATGTGTGAAATCAAAAAATCTACACAGTTCAATGTCGATCAAAATAATATCAAAACATGAAAATTTATACGAGTATGTACATATTGTGGTTTATGATTGGACAGGCGAGTGGACAACAACAAAAATTGTTTGATCATATTTTCTAAGATCTTCGACTGGTTTTTTTTTTTTTTTTTTTAAACAAACAAACCATATTATGAATGGTTCAATTGTTAGATTTAAACTAATCATTTAACAATAAATGTAAAATGTCTATGATTATTGTTTGCTATAATATATTATAAACTTACACCCCACATTGGATCGATTTCTTCTGGATACAACTTAAAGTAGTTGTCTGCCAACTGCAGAGGACCCGAAGATACTAGTTTTAAATTCGTCCAGCATCTGATAAACTGAAAGACAGACTCGAAAGTATACAATGCTAATCGGTCACTACCATAATTGGACATATGACTCATAAACACATTTATCTGAAAAAACAAAGTTAATTCAGTATACTTTAATATGTTGGTTTTATGTTATTATTTTCTGTACATAGAAAATATTAAATTACTGCTTAAATAATAAATATAAATAATATAATAATATATATTACATATTTATATAAATTAATTTTTTTATTTTACAATGTAGCATTGTAGCTAAATAACTTCATGTATATTTTAAACTTAATTTAAATATAGATTATACACTTACAGGATTATATACAATTGTTTGAAACAGTTCCCCCCCCATAATGGACTCATCTAATTTTTTCCGCCCACCTGGGTAACGGTCCACATATATGGTGTGCGTGAACAAACCACATGTTTGTCTTGGTAATACCTAAACATACACAAAATGGAATTAATTGTAATATTTTGTCAGTCCGTTTATATATATATACACAGGGTGATTCGAAATTTAAGTTAAACCATTTTATCATATAAATATTTCAAAAAAAAAAACAAAAATATATAACACAAACATTTTTAGGTAGTAGTTTTACCCTCAAAAATAAGTGTGAAAAAAAACAATATAATATAAAATTGTATTATTAAGATGCTTGTTTCATAAGTGTTCTAAAAAACAAATTTCGGAAAAAGTTCATACTTTCCGAGATAATTAGTGTACCCAATTAAATGGATCACCTGGTATATATATATATTATATTGTGCATAATTATATATTATAGAAGATTGCAAGAGGAATGTATTTGGTACTTTGATGCCTCGGTAGACAAAACCTCTCCTTAATCGAGCGGGCCTCAGGTGCGGGTATTCTTCAGTTGAGGTAACTTTGATGTTCCACATCTTTTTCCACACAGTGTACAGCAGTTCATGTACAGGGTACACACCAGAATGATGAGGTGCAACTGAATAACTGGAGTTAGTTGGTATTCCGTGAGCCTGGTGTTTACAACAAAAACCATACAGGTAATGCTATTAATCACACAAACACGAAATAACAAAATATCTTAAACTTACCTCAGCGAACGCCTTATTCAACATCATTTCAGACTCCAAGTGAGTCTCATTATTGTACAAGTGAGGTTGCATGTGGTTCCACATGTGACAGAACCAGTTGAATTTGTCCACGTTTTCTGCAAATTACAATGTAGTAGTGTTGAGTATAATTCGACCAAAATCAATAGCAATAATACAATATTGGCATTTACCTAATATCGTGTCATCCCCTTCGTTCTCCTCCCACGTGCCCCGATGGAAGTATTTGCCAGAAAAGCCCAAGTTGAATTTGAACCCTGGTACCAGCTTGCTTATGCGGTCTTGAGTTTTGACCAAGTCCTAATAACAATACCAATATACGAGTAAAATTAAAAGATAATATATTTAACTATAATTAGCTTAATACGTTAATAATCTGGGAGCAAAAAAAAAATGTCCGGAGTGCCGAAGGTCGGACCACGCTACCATATAATCAATCAAATAATTTAAAACTAATAGAAACTCACATGCACATCTTCTTTCCACATCCGAATGCCGCTTTCACCGACGAATATGTCATCAATGTCTACGAGCACTTGACGTTCCAGCGATATGCTCAACAACCCCTTGCTTAAGTATGATAGTGAGTCGAGGAAAAGCAACCGGTGCAACCAAAATTTTAGCCCAGATCCGAACATTACCCTGGATATGCCATCGAAAATACCACGGTCTTGGACAACCGTAGCTAGTGAGAGGTACCCGTCTGAGATGCCTGACGTCTTGTTACCAGCCCAGGCAACCGGTTCGAACGTGGAGTGATTGGCGTCAAACACTGACCAGTCATCGCCAGATAGGGATCCTCGATACACGCCGCCGGCCCTAGTTACCCTCAACACAGGTGACGCCGAGTTCAGCATGGCATCCTATAATTAATAACCGAGTTGTTTCCATTATTATTATTAAAACTATTTATTTATTTGTTTATTTATTTCAAGATTATAAATTAAAAGGTTATAAATGTATCACCCCGCCAAACAATACGAAAAACTGCACCACACTTATAATTTAGTTGAGGTCAGAGTGCAGTCAGAGCCACACACCCAAAACATTAAGAGGTTGTGGAGTTCTGCTAAATGGGGAAATAAAAAGTGCCGTGGAACCAAAAGAAATGTTGTGGAATCGTACTTTGCAGAATTTATGTGAAGAACACGACTTGGAGACAGGAGAGTCCCAGGGCGATCCCCCCTCCCGAAAGAAGTAGACTTACATTAGCATTTAGCAAAGTTATTGGTCTAGAAGTAGATATAATAGATATAACCAATATATTATTTGACATAATGTTTTAGATTCTGAATGTACCGAAAAATGTATTGGTTTTACAAAAATGTTTATTTTATTTTTTTTACATACTATGAAAAAAATGTCTACTAGAAATTTCGCCTCAATATGTACGAGTGGCGTCATTTTTAAAAGTAAAAATCGTCTAATTCGTATTTAAAATGACAATTTTTTGATTTTCCAAGCGGTTTTCAATTCAATTTCAATTTCAGTTCCTAAAAAATCCAGGAGAAAACATAAGAAAAACGAGAAATTTAATAAAATAATGTTTATTATTATTTTCAATTATGTTATTTGTTGTAATTTATTTCAAAATAATCGTAGACTTAAAATTTTGGCAGAAAACTTATATTTTTCCTATGTTTACGTAGTAAAACTGTAAAAACACTTACATTTTTTTATTTGGTGGGTATTCTGTTGATAAAACTATTAGATAAAAACAGAAATGCTTGAAAATTGAACAGAAGGTTAATTATAAGCCGTACTTTGTGGTCAAAACAAAAACAATTTTAATTTTATATAGTATATTTTTTTCATAAGAATTTTAATATCACATTTTGACGAATATTGTTTTGGTAAAAAATAGTGTGAAACACAATATCTAGTTACTGGTTCATACAAATTATTTTAATATAGTATTTATTTTATTTTAATATAACATGTATATATTGTTTAAAAAGCAATGATAATAACTGACCTCCGCTCAGAATCGTTTTTCGTTAGCAATGATTAATTTTTATTTACAGATTTCGAGTTTCACGAGAGAACGTACAAGCCCGGCGCATCGGCGGGAACACGAAAGTCGAATTTCTCGCATTCCTTACCTTTAGGCAGCGCGTAAAATCATATAAAACCACGGGTAAATGTGGTGGGAGTTGCGTAGCGACGGTCAAAAAAACATGTACCTTCTCTCGTGAAACGAAGTAAAGGTATCTGAAAATAGTCTATTATTAAATGAATAATATTATTTATAATTGAGTAATTTGAGTAGTTTTCCATATTCCATAGGGTACTTAATATTATAAAAATATAAAAGAAAAATCTTTAATAGGATGCTTTACATGGTATTATAAATAACTTTTTCAACAAAACATTAAACAACTGTTAAATTGTTTATTATAATTATTATTATTATTACTACTATAAAGACGTTATTAACTTAGTTTATGAACAAAACTACCTATTCTCCTGTAATCGCAAGTGAATTGATATCAATAAATTCTGAAAATAGATTTGAATATTGATTTTTTTTTTTGCACTTGAACTTCATACATTAGAGCAAGATTCCTGATAGAAAAGCTGTACATAAAATAAATAAAATAAAAATAAACCATTGCAAAACTAATACATTACTCGCTATGCTCAGAATCTAAAATTTAAAAAAAGTCACTTGATTATTGATCGATCTCATAGACCTATAATTAATATTTACTTCTCTCACAAACACAAAACACTGAAAATTGCCTATATGGGATTCCTATAAAATAGTTTATATTGAAAATTGTTTAAATATATTGGCAATTCCTTATCATTTATACTATTTCATTAGGGATTTTTATTTTCAAGGTTGGTACTATGTCATGGTATAGCCCTTATCATTATTGAGATAACTGTACGCTGTTTGCGATAAATGACAAACTTTTACAGATTCACCTCAAAAAAAAAAAATTGTACATGTATTTTAAATTTTCGACATTCCGTTGCCATTGTCACATAAATTAACATGAAAAATTGTCAAAATATAGCGGTAGTATTAGTTTTATAATAATTTTACTGATTCATTAGATTTAGCAAAATAATACTTAGTGTTTGTGATTTTTATAAATGAAAACTGAGAACTTCCAATTGGTTATTTTTTAGCCTTTAACTTAACTAACATGAAAAAGGTTGAACTCACAAAACAAGTTTTACACTTTTTAAATGTCACTGATATAAATGTAGTTTAACAATGGATGGATTTTTAATTAATGTTTATAGTATGAATTTTGGGTTGCAACTTAAATATTTTAATTGAATAATAATGTATACTTTTTTTTGTTCCTACATTGTATTGTAATTTTAATGTATCAAAAATGATTTAATATATTAATATAATTAAATAGCTAATTAGGTAGAATTTTTATAATATATTAATTGTTAATGTATTACCCATAGATATATAATATAAAGTACAGTGGAACCTCGATAACTCGAACCTCTATAAGTCGAATTTTCGATAACTCGAATTTTTTTTTCGCTCCCAACCGATTCGAGTTATCGAGGTTCCACTGTATAAGTTACACTGCAAATATTCATCATTCTTTGCATCAACCAACAATCGAAAAGGAGCTTTTATCCTACTCTATGGTATTAACACAATTATTGTTGTCTAAATTAGTGTCGTACTATTGTAAATAAATAATAACATTAAGTAATAATTATTTAAATATTATAATTAATAATGATTGTATTAATTTAAATAAATTGTGGTTATAAATAACACTGAAATATAATTTCATAATGGATTACACTATTGAGATATAATAATAGACCTCTTAAAATAATGTATTGCAATTTGCTGTAAGTTACACTAATTAACCTATTCAAAAATAAAATTTGTGAAAAAAAATAGAGTATAATTGAATTTGGGTGAAACCGGTATTTGATCTTCATCTACCACTTATGAAAATGAGAGAATGTCTTATGTGCATAAAAATGAACCTCTAGAGATTTTATAAAACAACTTCCTTATCCGAAACGTATTAAGTTAATATGTAAACTATAAACGTTGGATACTTTACTAAATTTCCTTGTATCCTCTCCCAAAAAACTATGGCTAACAACTAATATAATATTTAGGTAATATTATATAGGTATATTCATTGATTTTAATTAGCATTGGAACTGACATATAAAAGTATCCAAATTTTATTTATTTATTTATATAAATTGACAATAGTCAGTTTTTTTTTTTTAAATTACCTATAGTACCTATGTATTATTCTAAATACTGAATGTAACAAAGCATCTAGTAATGTATAAAATACATTATACTTATAAAATAATTATACAAATTACAACTATAACTTCACTACAATAAGGTTCTCTTGCACTGTGACAGTCACTAGCAATATTAAAAATATGTATTTATATTTACTACTACAGAATTAACCTACAAAAGACATTTTTGTTATTTGTCAAAATTAAAATAAATTCATAATATATACCAACCCTAAGAGATAGTTTAGTATGCAAGTACAATGGAAATCCTTTGACCTGGACGTTGACTGCGTGTCGTTCAGCTGGTGGGAAAAATCCCAATATTCCTACCCCGTATTCCCTGCAGTACTTGTCCAGCAGCTCTCTGTTCCATTTGTCCATATTTAAGTATCTATGGTAGTTTTCGAATACGATGACAGAATACCGACCTTTATCTAAGTTTGTCAGAGCTGGCAATGATTTTCCAGTTACTTCCATTTTATACCTGTTGAGCATAAAAATATACTTTAGGATTAGGTTAATATATTTAAATATTATTATTAGCACGATAAAAACAAAGGTTATATGTAGATTACAACTTACAATAATATAAGTAACTCAATAAAGTTAAAACAATTTTCTAGGGAAACACAACAATGGAAATCATAAGTAAATATCAAGATGGCATAATAATTTTAGCCACTTATGAAACAAAAATGTATTTTAAATAGTTTTATCAGAAATGTTTTAGCTTCTGTTTTAATCAAACATGAGTTACTTACTGAGCTAACTGAATAATGAAATCAGTAAGTCAAAATTTGTATTATTAGCAAAAGGTAAAAAAATAAAACTAGTATCTATTCTAGTATATACTATTATGAAGAAACAGCATTGCATTTTTTTTTAGATTACGAGCATAGCGAGGTAGCTATTGGTTTTACTCAGATGTTTATTTTTTTGGTCTTCTTTCTTTCTTCTAGTCTGTGGACACGTTTTTTCATAGTAAACTTGCTCCAATTTTTACCTGTAGCATTTTTTCTGAAAGCTCAAGTTGTCTAGATGGTACTTTAGAAAGGTAATTTTTTAATTCCCGTCGCCATTTCCTAAATAATAGCACTTAAGTGGGGAAAAAACGTAGGATAACGTACAATTTTACGATTTCATTATTTTATAAAAACACAGACAGAGTTTTCTATCAGAAAAAATGATTTAATCAAAAAATCACAAAATACCTTTTTTGTTATCTTTTTGATTTACTTTCTTACTATTCACTGCCAAAACTTTTGAGCAATTTTGGAGCTTTTAAGGAATTTTAATTTTTGTTGTAATTTGGTTATAAATACACGTAGGGATTTGAAACTTGGTAATAATAATTATATTGGACTTACCTAGACGTGATAAAATTTCAAAAATCATTGGGCGACTTTATTTTAATAAGCGTTTTGAAATTAACTTTAAACTAAAATTGGAAAAAAAATTATGGCACTTCCAATTATGTATTACCGAACTGCGCTCGAAATCGTTTATTCGGAGTTCATTGTTGCTTACAGATATAAATGAAAAACTCTTATCTATTCTGCCTTCCTTACTTCTCACATACAACAGTGACCGCTACCATTCCCAGAATCACCTCTTTTTACTTTTTCTCTAGTAAGTAATATTAAAATATCAGATTATTATTATTATAATTATTATAAAGAAACAATAAATGATTATTTTTTAGACTTTTTTTTGCTCATCAAACAACTTTCTAGATATGGATCACCACTTGAAATTACGAATGTAGCTCACTTAATTAAAAAGGTTGGCGACCTTTTCAATAACACATTACGCGATAAGGAATTACAAAAATCACAGTTATTTTTTTATCTTTTATTGAATAGTAATTGTTTTCACGCCTATTGTTTTCAAAATTAAAACGACTAAAATTAAGAAACTATTTATCGAAAAAGAATGTATGATAGATTAAAATGCTGAGAATAATATTTTTAAAAAAATGGCTGTTTTAAAAATTTTCTAAAGTGAATAAATAAAACGTAATTTTTTTTTATGTTTAGGGGATGAATATAATATCTCTGTGAACAACTTTTCGTAAAAAAATCTTGTTGTTGAAGGAGAAAGATGTTTTTTAGCTTTGATCATCCTCACCAACAGGGCCCCCGTAAGGGGGGTTGTTGGACCTGGAATACAGAGGCCTGGCTGATTTAGAGGCCCGTGCATCCGTTGAAATTAATTTATAAATTTTGAAGGGATACATACTTAAGGAGTATTTAAGGAATACTTATTTTTATATTAAATAATATTATAAACTAACATATATATACGTATTTAATCATTTTGATATTTTAAGCCATTGATTACCTAGAAATTATCGTGTTTGGATCTTCCGTATCGCTTATAATGGATTGCAACGATTTTTGATTAGAATTATTAGTTTTTTATACCTAGCGACCTAGCTCCCTTTTTTTCTTTTATCATTTTGATAATATTTCAAAAGAAAAAAAAATATATTATTACCAAAATGCTTAAGAATCTTAATTTTTAATAATTTATGGTGAATTGTATTATTGGAATGTTAGGACAAACACTTTGTATAGACTACCAGAATTTGATGTGGAGGCTTGCTTACAGATTCTCAAATGAAACTAAGGTAATGAAATTTTGAACATGCACGTAGTTATAGTATCAAGGGCGTGTCTTTTGAGAGTTTCAACTATCAACCTCCAGGTCTACCATTTGTATGCTCACATTTCACCATTTTTCTTTGAAGTTTTATAAACTTATAGTATTAAGTATAATATTATAATTTTATTTATCATAATGGTATTCGGTTATTTTTTTTTTTTTTTAAAGCATATGAATCTATTATACAAAAAAAGATCGGGAAAATTTCATTTCTATAATGACTATAGCTCTGCTATTCAGGAATGTTTTTTTTAGTTCAGCTATCTTTTATAAATAGAAAACTTACTATTATTGGTGCTTTTTACATTTTCATGATCTATACTAAAACGAGTAATTAAATAATTTAGTCAATATTTCAACAAAGTTTGGACGTTATCGCTAGTCAAATTAGTCAAAATTAAGTAGATCATGGGGGTAGTCGAATAAATTATAGTCGTTATTAATCGAATAATATAGGTATTAAAATAAAGTAACTGAATTAATTTCTGCTTGTCATTATATACTCACGATAATAATAGTCCACATACCATTCGTACAATGGACTGCAGATGTGATGCCGTAAAACACTCGACTCTGGGGGGGGGAAATAAATTATAGAAATTCATTCGGAACAGAAAAAAAGTTTTATTGGTCGTCTCGACTGACCAAACGCTCTTAACACGTGAAGGTATAGAAAATATAATATTACACACATTATATGTAATACGGCTTGAACACGGGGGAAACTTCCAGGATAGTTTCACAACAAAGTTGAACGCCGAATCCAAAGTTATAACCATGTTTAAAGATACGTATCTTTTCCTACTTTTTCTCTTTTTCCTCCTTCTCTTTTTCACGTTCATACTCTTACTTCTCCTCTTCGTCCTTCTCCTCGTCTTTCCGTCATCATTTCGGATCGTTTCGCAAGGTAAGCACCGGCGACGTTTTGATTGATGTCTCGAAAATTATTAGCAGACACAAACTGCGCGGCGGTGGCGGTGTTTCCTTGATTTACGGCGGTTTTCGACGGTATAATATTATATTATTATTATATTATACTGGCGGCGTGCGTAAAAAAAAATAAAAACCATTCCGAAAAAACCATTATTCATTATATTATCCCATCACGAGTATTAATTTGCCGCCGAAATCAGACTATACGCATCACTCGCAAACCTTCCGATTTTGCCATCGTTCGTGATATAATATTATAAATGCTATATATTATAGCACGTATAATATAATATAGCAGCGGGTACTAACCGTCACCAAAAAACGAATTTAACATAATATATCACTAAAAAAAAATTAACTTTAAACGCTTTAACTAAACGCTTAAAATAAACAATGTAAGTATTAAACATATTATTATAAATTGGAAAATATGTAAAATAAAATTTCCCAAAATTAAACCCGATAAAGAACCAGTGTGATACAACTGACACGGCTTTATTGGAAATGAATGAAATTCTGTGATAAGATAACAACCGAATACATCTATATTTTTGCGTTTAGCCGTACTAAAACCTAACCTAAACCACAAATTCGTTGAGAGTTACCGGGCCACAAATTGACAGTAAACCATTTTTGTACGGTTACAATTCAAAGTAATTGACGAAGCGGTGACAGCAGTAGAGATTACATACTTTAAAGATGACTTACCCCCTCCTATTGTTGCAAAATAATAATAAGAAGAGACCCATTTTGTACGATGGACAATTATACGACAGTAACAAGAACTTAAATGGCTACGATAATAATGATATTATGTCCTAGACGCCGCGTCGATGGTTCAGCGAGGAGAAATAATAATTCTGGAGGGGATAATGAAAAGTCACCAATCGTCACCGTCTATCCGATTTATAACCAGTGTGACCGGTGAACCAAACGAATTTCATTATTTTATAATCGATTTCAATTTTGAGAGGAAATAGTCACCGGTTACTTTTAACAATTTGTGGAACCTGACCGTAATTTCGTATATGACATCAATGAAATAAATGTTTCTTACTCGGAATGTCTTAGTTGTCACCAAAAATAATATACAAAATCTAATGATTCCAAGTTCTGAATACAAACAATATGTCAGATGGTTACAATATGTCCTAATATTGAATTCGGGGAATGCGCAGTGCGTGCGTTACGTCTATCGTCCGCACCGCAAACCGCTGCGTGTTATTTTTAATATAGTAAAATTAGACACGATCTTGTCGTATGCGGATAAATTTATATTTGTTTGACATTTGTGAATTTACCATTAACGGATACACAACGAAATTTGTTACTTTCCGAAATCGTATGGTTGAAATGTATACATTAAACAAAAAATAATGTAATACTTTTTATAAAGATCGATTCACTTTGTGTGAATTTCATCGTCTTTACCCACAATTACGCGAAGACGAAACTCTATTTAAATCGTATTTCACTAGAATGCTACCATAAACGTTCGACTATATATTCTACGTTTCATTGAAATAGAGTATAGAACTATAATTAAAAAAAAAAAATTTCAGTAAGTTAATTACTCGTCGTCACATCGCACCGCAGATAAAGTCAAACTTATTTGGTTATCAAATTTTGCGTATGGGTAATTTTACCACATCACATATTTTTTCGATTGTATTAAGTATCTATACTTATTTTATCGGATTTGATATTTTCCGCACCACACGTACTGCATTTTGCGGATTCAATGTATATAATTTTATAATATTATTATCCTCCTGAAGTCGGTGTTAACTCTAAAAACTCTACAGAAAGGTATGATTAAAAATGTTCCAACTCCATGTACTAAATTTACCGCCTTCGACAAATGTTTTCGCTCATTATTTTGTTCATTGATAATCTACAATATATTTGACGATTATATTATAACTAACGGCAATCGCGTAATAAATTACCAAAAAAAGACTAAGAAACCATTATACTTTGCCGAATTTAAAGTTAAATTATCAGTGAATTGCCGACTCATAAGCCATCTAAATTTTCAATTTGGGGAGTATCTGGTATACGCTCATCAATTTTATTAAATTAAATATTTTTAGAATTTGAGCGTAGGAAGAAATCTGTAAGTATTTTTTTTCCTTCCTGTAAACAACTTTTTTATCAGCAATTATTTCTGATACCAAATTTTGTCTTGTTAGTGCATTGAGGAGATTATTCTTTTGATATCCTTTAAAGTTTTCTTTTAAATTGAGAAAATATGTAGGGATAACGAGAAAATGTACGCGACACAGTTTCGGCGTGTATTTTCGATTTTTTTTTTATTGTAATTCGATTAGTCATTAGAGATAATCGTAGAAATCTGAATTTGGTTTTTATTTAATGTTATGTGAATACAATCGTTTTAACCTGGCTCTAATATTCGATAATACAACAAGAGTTCCATCATAATTTCTACTTAATAGCCAAATATATCCATATGCAGGCTGCCCCACGAAGATATACCCTTTGAATATCTCTAGAGACAATAAAGATAATTAAATTCTGATTTTTTTTTTTTTATATATTACTCACAGGGATAAGGACTAAAAAAATTTATTTTTGAATTCATTTTTTTTTTAATTTAAGTTAAAAAAATTAAATTTTTATTTATTATTTTCGGAAAATTTTAAGCTATAGTCATTCTGTAGAGTTTATTTTTCTGAAAATTTGTATCAAAAATTTATATCTATGAATAGTGTCTAAGGTAACAGCCGTTTTAAATTCCTTATCTTATATAGGGAATAACATAACCGCGTTACGCGATAACATTGGTAATTTTAATTTTAACAATTAATTAATTTCTTTAAATGGGCAATTTTTAACTAACTACCTTTTGAAAAACTGATTGAATTCAAGATTTACAATAGTTAATGATTCATTGTATTTTTTTTGATGTGATAAAAACCTGGTTGAATTTCTAGATGAATTTAACTGAGTTGTTGCAGGCGGACGGTGATTTTTATTTTTGAACATCCTTATTAGAGACTCTCCGAATGAGATCAGGGAGCCTTTCATTCCTTTCCCTACCATCTTTTTTATGATTAAATTTCACTATTTTCTGGAACTAAATAGTATAAAAGTTGTTTATTGTTGCACAAAGAATATTTCTATAATATATAAAATATATATATATTTTAATGGATGAAGGAAAATTGACTCTAATAATGAAATTCTGTTACTCACAGGATTTTTTTAATTTTTTTTATTTTGACGATCACCCGTCGAACATCATCGAAAATATATAAGTACTAATATATGCTATATATGATGTGGGTATTCCACATTGATTTCTGCCATATTTAATTAATAATAATGATTACCTTAATCTATTATGCACAAGCGTTTCGGCTAATTCTCTGCCAAGTCTCGAGTATGCAGTTTCAACGAGCAACAAAAGCTTAGGATCGGTCCTAGGATGACCATTGCCTGATTCTATCTGCAGTTGCCTGTGATCCATTGGCGACCTGGATTGAAAGTTTGGGCACATGTTGTAGGGTCGCATCCGGACCACTTTCCGTTCCCGTCGCATCAGCAAGCTATATATAGAAAACAATATGTAAACAAAAAATTCTTAAGTACACGTTTACCAACATCGCATTGATCAATAATTATTTAAACCCATTGGATATCGCGGGGATGGATTAGCAACAATTTATGAAATTCAAACAATTACACAACCATTTGTTTTATAATAAAAAAAAAAAAACGAGCTGAAACTTGGTATGGGAGCGGCCAGTGTTGTAGGTGAGAAATTGGGAAGGTAGGATACATGCAGTCATTTCATTTATATCTGTAAGCAACGATAAACCATTTATTGACGAAAGACGATTCCGAGCGCAATTCAATAATTCATAATTTTAAGTGCCGTATTTTTAAAATTTTTTTTTTGCAATTTTCGTTTAAATTTGATTTTAAAAAGCTTTTAAAAAAAAAAATTGTCCGATGATTTTGGAAATTTTACCATGTCTAGGTAAGTCTAATATAAGTTCCATAAATATAAAGTTCCAAGTCTCTACGTGTATTGATAATCGAACTACAGCAAAAAACACCTAAGATTTAAAATTCCTTAACAGCTCAAAAATAGTTCAAAAGTTTTGGCGATGATAACGTAAGAAAATGAATCAAAAAGGTACCAAAAAAGGTATCTTTTAATTTTTCGATCAAATTAATTTTCTGATAGAAAACGTTGTCCGTGTTTTTATAAAGTAATGAAATTGTATGTTATCCTACGTTTTTCCCACTAAAGTGCTATTATTTAGAAAACTAAATTTCCGTCGTCAGAATTTGGCGACGGAAATTAAAAAATTATCTTTTTAAAGTACCATCTAGAAAACTTGAGCTTTCAGAATAAAAGTTACAGGTAAAAATCAGAGCAAGTTTACTAGGAAAAAATGTATCCACAGACTAGAAGAAAGAATGAAAAAAAAAAAAATAAATAAACATCTTAGTAAAACCAATAGCTAAATCACTACACTCAGAATCAAAGAAAATAAAAAATAAACAGCATTGTAAAACCAATAGCTCCCTCGCTACGCTCGGGATCTAAAATAATTTATTATAAAATCAATGATACAAATATACGAATTACTACAGTATCTAGACTACGGTAAATTTATAATTATGGAATATTAAAACTTTATTATATTTCATAGAAAACGAAAAAGAATAATAGAATTCTATTATATTTTTAATAGAACAAACCAAAATCCACGGAAGTAAAATTTCGATAGATGTATCTACCAACGGGTTGAAATTTTGCATACCTTGAGGCCAACAGAGTCAACAAGTTTGAATATTTGCTTAATTAAAAAAATGTAAAAAACCAACATGAAAAGCAATAAGGTTAGGAATTTTGAAAGTTTTCAAATAAAGTGCTGTTGGGTGAAAAGTCCGTATCACATATAAGATATGACATAAAAAAAAGGTAAGAAAATAGGGACAGATACAGGCACTGGTGCAGGTGGGAAGTTTGGAAGGTAGGATATAGACGGGAATTAAATGTATAAACGATAAACCATGGGTTACGAAAAAACAATTTTTTTTTTATAATAAGCATTTTGAAATTAAATTTAAACGAAAATCGCAAAAAAAAAAAAAAAAAAAAAAACTGGCGGCATTTCAAATAATGTATTACCGAACTACGTTCGGAATCGTCTTTCGTCAAGCAATGGTTTATCGTTGCTTACAGATATTAATGAAATAATCTTATGTAAGCTACTTCCCAAATTCTCACCTACATCAGTGGCCGCTCCCATCCCCAGTATCATTTCTTTTTTTTTTTTTTTCGGTTTTTTAAATTTTATGAGAAAACTTCCGAGAAAATCGAAAAATTAAAGTACCTTTCTACACCGATTTTCTTCGAAATCCGAGCAAGTCTTCTGGTAGAAAAGTTAGGCATATATAAAAAAAAAAATAATCATCTTCATAAAACCATAAGCTTCTTCGTTCCACTCAGAATCTAAAAGACGGACATATTTCGCACGATGGGGTGGCCACTGCTGTAGATGAGAAGTTGGGAAGGTAGGGTATAGAGGGAAATTTAGTGTATATCTATACGCAACGATTATTCTTTGCTAACGAGAAACGATTTTGAGTTCCATTACACAATTTTTTAAAAGGACGTAAAATGTACGATTTGAAAATAATACAGGGGGATAGACAGAACACCACAAAGCAGCAGGAATAAATATACATAAGAAGTTAATTTTAGGAATGATACCGAATGGGAGGAAATACGAGATAGAATAGGGTTAAAAATATATAGATAAAGTTTAAGAAGTTGAGAGGAAAACACTGGGAAGGAGAACTTGGAGCAGGAAGATAAAAGTAAAATAAAAAAACTGTTCTAGGATAATGAGGACGGATATAGCCACTGTAATAGGTAATTTAAGGTATACCTGTAGGCAACGATAAAACCATTATACTAACGAAAAACCGATTCTAAACGGAGTTCAGTTGAAAATTATACTTTGTCAACAATATATATGTCATATTATGTTAAAATAACTAAATAGGCATTATATATTTTCTTTACTAATATTTGTTTAATTTACCGATTTTTTTCAGTTTTTTTTTCGGTTTTTCATTTTTGTTAAGAAAACTCCTGGGAAGATCAAAAAATGAACTCTTTATAGTACCTTCCCAGTCAGATATCCTTTCAGACAACTTGCTTTAATTGTAAATCGGAGCAAAATTGCTTATAGAAAAGTCGTTTACACTATTCATTTAATATCTACATTTTGTACAATTTTTTGTTTTTTACATAAACAGTTTTAACTTTTTAGCAATAGCGACTACACTTTCGACTTTGAAACAGACAAACGATAAAATTATTTATACTTATCACGAAAGACGTCCAAACGTAAAACGTACGTGTACAACGATAATATCGTTACTATAATATCAGTATTCAACCGTGTATCAATGAAATAGTAATAATATTTACAATACGCGTTTGTGTACGGCGAATTTCAACTTTTTTGAATAAACAAATAACACAGTGACGACAATATAGCAATAACAACACGGACGAACGATAAGACTGCAGAGTGTAGATACTATTATACAGTATAATGAGATTTATTATGGAAACGAACATTATGATAAATATTGTGTATTAACGGCTGACCGAGACCGGTTTTTTTTTTTTTTTACGACAATATGTCTTTAATTTTTTACGTGGGTTGGCGCCAAACGTAAACAAGGCGTCGTGTAATTTTACAATATGAATAAAAATATAAAAACGAAGTTATTTCTACGCGTCCTGCTCAGAATTTCAAATATAGCATTATAATATACATATATATATATATATATATATATATATAATATTCATACGACGTTATTTTGTGTAAAACCGGTGTGGTTGTTTTTTCTTTTTCAAAAAGTACGAACAAACTAAATGGTTTTGTTTTGATTTGTTTTCTTCAATTCAAGGAAAGTTGAAAATTATACTAAATACTTTATCGTTAATAAACAAAAAAATATAAACATACATTGTGTGATCTAAAATTTAAAAAAAATCAGAATCTATACTTCCGACAGTAGACAAAAAAACAACGCTTATGCGATTGGAAAAATATTACAATCAATGTAAAATAAACAAAAAAATAAAACAAAATAAATACGGTGAACATATTGAAATAAAAATAAATTTTAAAAAAGAGCGGCAGTTACTGCTGATGAGTGCGCCACTGTTATTGGTTGGAATATTTGAACAGGTAGAATATATAAAGTTATCTAATTTAAATGTGTAAGCAACAATAAACCATTGCTAGTGAAAATCTATTTTGAGCTATGTGTGATAAAATATGTTTAGAAAAGTCAACATTTTTAAGATTTCTGTCAAAAATTACAAAAAAAAAATACTACATAATACTATCTGCTTTTTTGGCTACCAAATACAATTTATAATAATTCTTATTTTAAATTTGTATGCATTTCTTGTTAGTCAAAAAATTAAATCAACATAGTACCTACTAAAACAAAACTACGTAAAAAAACTTGCAAACATAAAATGTCTCTTAATACCTTAAAAATCGCCAAAATATTTTTAACACTTTATCATGTCTAGAAAAGTTTTCTGTCAACATTTTTAACTTCTACGAATATTTTTAACTGAATTACAACAAAAAGTAAAAATGTAAATAATGAAACCATTAGTTTTGTAAACTTAAACTTGCCCCGTTCTTTATACTTTTAGATTTTGAGCATAGCAAGGGAGCTATTAGTTTTACTAAAGTGTCTTTGTTTATTCTCTGTTCTAGTTTGTGGACACGTTTTATCCTAGTAAACTTGCTCCAATTTTTACGTATAGCAATTTTTCTGAAAGCTCAAGTTGTCTAGGTGGTACTATGAAGGTGTCATTTTAATTTTCAACAACATTTTCTAAATAATAGCACTTAAGTGGGAAAAAAACGTAAGAAAACGTATGATTTCATTATTTTATAAAAAAACGGACGACGTTTTCTACTATAAAAATGATTTAATCGAAAAATCAAAAATTATCTTTTTTGTTGCCTTTTTGATTTACTTTCTAACGATATCCCAAACGATCATCCCAAAAACTTTTAAGCTTTTAAGGAATTTTAATTTTTGCTGTAATTCGGTTATAAATACAAGGATTTGAAACTTGGTAATAATACTTATATTGGACTTACCTAGACGTGGTAAAACTTCCAAAATCATCGAACAACTTTTTTTTTTAATAAGCCTTTTTAAATCAAATTTCAACGAAAATTGCTAAAATTATGTATTACCAAACTGCACTTAGAATCTTTCGTCAAGCAATGGTTTATCGTTGCTTACAGATATAAATGAAATAACCTTATACAGAGTGTATCAGAAAAGACTGGCCAACTCTACGGATTGTGACTCTATATGTAGCTATAAGAATTGGTTTTTGAAATTTTTATTTTCTTATCAAAACTTTGGTTTTACTCGTTTTATTTGTAAAATAGCCATACAAAATAAAAATAAACCATTCCAGAGAATTTATCGCAAAATTCTCTTACGAAATAAGGGGTGGCTCGATTTTTTTCAAAAATAATCATTATCACCGCTATTTTTGGCTTATCATGTCCAAAATCGTAATTTTTGTGTGACACATGAATTTGCAAGTAAATTTGTCAGTGATTTCAATGGAATAAATTATTTTTTANATTCAGTTGTTTTTATTAAATTGTTTTATAATTAATTATTATCAGATAATAAAGAAATAATATTTAAAATAAATGTTCAATATGACTTCCGTGTACTTCAATACATTTAATTGCAATTTAAATTAATTTATGGTTTAATTTAGGGTCAGTTGTACCAGTCATTCCTAATGGGGGGGAGGGGTTGAAAGACGTGTTCGTGATACCCGAAATGAGGAAAGAGTTCTTAATATTGTTCATGCAGATTCCGAAACTAGCTGTCGGCGTATTTCAGTAAGAACAGGATTATTTACAATGCGTGTGTGAAGGATATTAAATGATAATTTACACCCCTATCATAGAGAGTACAGGAGTTTCTGTCATGTGATAATATCGCCAGACTAAATTTCGCAACCGATATGATAAATCGAAGAACGGAAAATCCAAATTTTTTTGGATTTCATCTTATTCACCGACGAGGCTGGTTTCACAAAAGATGGTATTTTCAACCAGCATAATTCTCATTTATGGGCTGAAGGAAATCCACATGCTATACGAATAGGAAGATTACAATACAAATTTAGTATAAATATTTGATGCGGTATTATTGGAAATTATTTGTTGGGACCTCATGTTTTACCACCTAGGTTAAATGGACGCGAGTTTCAAAATTTTCTTATGTACTCTTTACCCGTACTATTAAAAAATATTCCTAAACTAAGGGCAGGATGTTCTTTATCTTATGTAACTAATAAAAGAAACGATAATAAATTAGAAAATGATGTAAACAAAAATAAAAGAAAATTACTAAATCATACCTGGGTGACGTTGAGCATAAGTTTGTGCTGCACGACGTGCATTTTTTTTGGCACTCACTTTTTCATCCATTTTATTATAAAAAATTTTTCTTTTATCTTTTAATTTCTTTTTTCAAATTCATTTTTTTTAAAAAAAAGACAATCTTGTTTAAAATATTTAATTTTCAAAATTTGGTTTTCTGTAATTCTTCATTATAGAAAATTCCTTCAATAGTTTCACTTAAGTAAGTCTTTAATTGTATACGTAATTGGATTTGTATTCAATACTTCTGTAACAACAAAAATTTCGTGTGTCCGATTAGAGTTATAATTGTTATCAAACGTATTTCTGTACTTCTTTATTCAAACCCTATCATTAATCTTGAATTAAATTTTTGATTTAGATATTCCATTAGGGAATAATTTAATTAAAACTTTTACTTCATTGGATTTATTTACTTCAAACTGTATCATTCCAACTGTTCGATGAATATACTTAAAATTATATTTTTTCAATAAATCTTGTAAAATATTAATAGATCGCTATATTGTAATCTAGGAATTTACCATTATCGGTCAATCGTGTGATAGTCAAAATAACCGTGAGAGTTATTGTTAATTATAACTAGACTGTCAATTAGTCGTCACGTGCAAGCGTGTAATGCGTATTGTATGTTCCATATATTTTCATTTTTATTTTATCCGAATTTATTTATAATTTTAATTTTTAAACAATAAAACGAATGCCAATAAAAAGTGTAAAACTTATCATTTTAATTGAAAATGGGAGTTAGAGTTTGTTTTTGTTGACATTGAAGTCAAGTGCATGTGTTAATTATGCCGAGATACTCTTTCAATTTTCAAAGTGGAAATATACAAAAGCACTGCCAAACTATAAACATGCAGATTTCGATTTAAGGTATCCAACGATAAGATAAGCTAAACACAATGAAATTAAAACTGAACCAAAGCAGTCTGTTATGCTCAAAATGTAACTATTGCTTCATTCAAAGTAGCATACTGATTAGCAAAGAAGAAAAAAACGTTTTCTGATGGTGAATTAAGTAAAGAAGCTTCTAACTCATTATTTACAAACTTTAAAAATAAAAGTGAAATTTTGGGTGCTATTTATTCAATTTTACTATCAAGTAACACAGTAATGCGTCGTACTGGAGCCCTATCTTCAAATCAAAAAATTCAACTACAGACTGATTTATCAAAATCGTCATACTTCAGTTTATAAATGGATGAGTCTAACGGTGTGTCCAACGTGAACGTGGCGAACGCGAATTTGCGGGTAAACCATATTTAGATATTTTTTATTTTTTTTTTTTTACGTGCAGTGTATTTTGAAGTGAGTTGTGCAAAGGTTACGCGGTATATTTTACACGTTTATGTTCTACTCTTTTAAAAACAAAAACAACTAAAAATATCTTTTAGTTTACAAAAACAAATGTTAATATTGGAAAGTGCTGAAGTGAAATATTTGATGTATAAAAAATATTTAAAAAAAAAAAGAGATCAGTTTTAAATTCAATTATTTATAAGGATAGACTTGTTTTTGGTGAATTCTATAACCTATACCTACAGTTGCGTAAAGAAGAAACTTAGACATTTAGATCTTATACTAGAATGACTACCGATACATTTGATTATATTGTAAATTTAATATCGCCGGAATTTGATCTTAAAACTACAAATTTCCAAGAACCTAGAGCAATTTCCATAGAGCATAGGTTACTTGTAACAATAAGGTAAGTTTAATAAAAAAGCATATCATACAACAATTAAAATTGTATTAAAATATATTGTAATGTAAAATAAATAAGACCTTTAGATTATAAAAAAAAAAATTGAATTCCTTGAAAGTAAATTATTATTTAAAACAATTTTGTTTTTACTTAGTACTGTTGGCAAACAATGAAAGTTGGATTATCTGATAAATTAGTGGGTATCTGGTGTTGAATTTGTTGACGAATGTACAGCTCATGTGTTGGTATAGATGGTTCTTGTCCATTTTGATGTTGCTGTTTGTTTGTTGATAATTCTATAATTAATACAGTTTGAATTTCGTTTCTTACTTTTAATTTTTTTTAATTATTCGTATCTTTGAAATATGGATGAAGTGATTTTAAAAACATCATATCTTCATCACCCTGCAATTGTGATTTATTAGATTCAAATAATATGTTTATTTTTTAGTTTTCCAATTTTAATATTTCACTTTCAAAACTTGTTTTTTCTTTTTTTTATTGCAGAAGGTTTTCTAAAAGAAGTATCTGAATCATTGGAAATACTTGTTGAAATATTATCATGCGACAAATTTGAAGTACTTTGAATAGTGAAAGATAATTCTGGGACAGAAACTGGACTTAGAATATCTTTAGTTACATTAAAACTACCAGAAAATGACATATCTTCTTCTAAATCTGATAAGTCAGACATTTCATTTTTATCAGACACATTTCCTTCGGTAATTCTGGGAGTGGTTGTATCTTTTAAAAAATGCAATAAATGATTATAGAACCATTTATCTTTATACACCTCTGCATTTTCTTGGGTCTCCCAAATGGCTCTTTTTTACTTTTTTCTTTTCTTTAAATAAGAGTCTTATATTTTTCAATTTCCATTTTAAATCTTCTTCTGTGAGCCAATTTTTATTCGTAACTAAACTTGTGAAAATATATTTTGTAGGTACTTAGCAACAGGACTAGCGTTCAGACAAATCGCCATGTCCAGGGCAATCCTTAGGATTTGCGAGGCCCAGGGCGAAAATACTTGTAATACCTTTTAGGTATTATATATCCATACCCATATAATATAATCTAATAATATAATGACATCCATAATTCTTATCACACAAAAAATTTCTTTGATAACTCAAACCCCTTTTCTCTAAAATTATTTAAAAATGTTTAAGACCACTTAATAACTGAACAGCATTACTCAGTTCCATGTTTTCGCTCTGAAGACTCTTACTAACTTTATTAATAGCAGATAGTAATTCATACCAAATAAAAACACTCAAAATAAAATCATAAAAAAATTCATAATTTGCCAAAGACGAACTTTTACTTTTTATTTTTGGATCCTTTGTTAATTCACTGACTTCTACTAAAGCATCGTGTACTTAGCATAATTGAAAACGAATAGGTTTAATTGATTCGACCCGAGATTCCCATCTGGTATCTGACATTGGTTTTAAAGTAAAGTCTGAAACGTATTTTAAAAGAATAGTCCATCTTTTAGTAGAAGCACTGAAAATTGTATAAATTCTTTGAATTACGCCAAAAAATGTCATAGCAGCCGGTACAGACGATGCCATGTCCCCGAGAAGTAAATTAAGGCTGTGCGCAGTGCATGGTATAAAAAAAGCTCTTGGGTTCTCTGAAATAATTCGGGATTGTACNTCAGTTAAATTTAAACCAGATTTATTTGAAGTGTGAATAAAGCATATAAAATATTCATTTATTTCATATTTCAAATTTTTCGAAATTTCTACAATACGTAAAAGAAATGTAAGCTGCTCCTTATGACTTTTATCAGGTGTTCCATCTAATAAAATCGTGAAGTATTTACTCTGCTTAACGCGATTAATTATTTCATCACGTATTTTTGTGGCAATAATACTAATAAGTTCGTTTTGAATTCTAGGTCCTAAATAATGATCATGTATTTCATCATTACATACGCGTCTTAAATGATCGGCCATAATAATATCAAATTTTGCAATCATTTGTATTAGTACTAAAAATTTACCATTATTCGCTGTATATAATTTAGAACTTGTACCACGAAAAGCGTCATTATGTTCTGCCAAAAACTCTATATATGCAATAATTCGTTTAAGAATACTACGCCAACGTTCTTTTTCAATATTTAAATTATCTTGTTTGTTATTATCTATAGTTTTATGGAGACCAAGTCCCATACGTAATTGTATCCATTTTTCTTGAGCCGTATTATGATAGATAATTCATGTTCTTTTAAACGTTCATTAATGTGTTTCCAATTTGAAAATCCTATCGATGCCAAAGATGATGTAGACTTTGACGGGAACAAACGACAATAGGGACAAAATACTCGATTAAAAGATTTAGAATACAAAAGCCAATTTCTAATCACATTTTCACCGTTGGCCATTATTCTATTATAATGTATTACACTAAATTTACGACCTTCATCGTTAGATGGAAACTTATAGTTTTTAATTTTTGAAGGTGGGTTTTTAACTAAATAAATCCGTAAGTTATCATTAATATTTAGTGGCCAGTTACCTGGATCGTCGATGTTGTTTTCTTCTTCATGTATTTTTCTGCTCTCGACGTCTTCTTTCGGTCGTAAATCGTCTGATACTAGTTGCACATTTTCATATTCATCACTATCACTATTGGATTGAAGTGATTAAACTTCTACTTTTTCAGAATTAACATTGGCACTATCGCTCAATTGGAGATTCGCATTTTCACTTTCAATTTCACCACTATCGGCTATAGTATCATCATTATGATGTTTTTTGAAAAATTTGAATAAAGAGTTTTTTTGACGTTCATTTTGATGTTCAATAGCTTTGACGTTCATTTTGATGTTCAATAGCAAACTTACGTTTTCGTTTATCGCTACCACTTTTAAATTGTCGATATTTATCCCGTAATCGACCACTCATTTTAATATCTATTAATGTATTAGAATATTAGATACAACCGACGTGGCGACGTCAACAGCAAACGCACACACGAAAAAGTAAAAACTACTAATAAAATCGGTCAACCTACTATTTGCTTAATAAATACTGTTTATTATTATCAATGTTTTTCCAACGGTGACAACCGACGAGCGACGGCGACGTTTTAAATCTATTATTATCTTATCTATTACTAATAAATATTAACTAATAACAATTCGACGAAAAAGACGGTCGGGAAAAACCCGCATCACCACGGCTGATTTGTTGTGATTACCAATTATGATAATATTGTATTATCGATACTTCAATCCTTTTACTTTGAATCAACTACGTTATTTTTATATAATTTATATAATATAAAATACAATTTAAATAAAAAAATTACTACTTTTTTTCAAACGCGAGGCCCAGGGCCTGGGCCCTGCTCGCCCCCCCCCCTAAGGACGGCCCTGGCCATATCATTCAGAATATCTAAATTTACAGTCTAAAATATTATTATTGAAGTGTGTAAAGCAATATGGCATACGTTAAAATTCAAACATATGTCTTCTCCAAGTGTCGATACTTTTAAGAGCACAGCAATAGAATTTTACGAAAAATGGAACTTTCCTAACTGTGTGGGAAGTATTGACGGTAAACACAATAGACTGCGATGCCCTGCAAATTCGGGAAGTATATATTTTAATTATAAACAATATTATTCAATTATTCTGATGGCAGTAGCTGATGCAAGAAATAAATTTTTAATGGTAGACGTAGGTGGATACGGGAATGATAACGATGGTAGTGTTATGGTCAATTCTAAATTTTACTAACGTATTGAAAACGGTTCCTTTAAACAACCTACTGAAATAAAATTACCAGATTCTAACGTCTTGGCGCCATGTGTATTTATAGGGGATGAAGCTTTTCCGTTAAGAAATTACGGCCATTTCCAAGAAAACAATGTCAAGAAAACGAAAAACAATACTACAACTATAGACATGCGCGAGCGCGAATGACTATAGAGTGTGCATTTGGCATAGCTTCTTCAAAATTTTGAATTCTATTAAAATCAATAGAAACAAAAGTAGAAAACGCAGATCATATTGTAAAAGCTAATTGTATTTTACACAATACAATAATAGATTTAGAAAAAAAATCCTTAACATACCATTACGTCCTCGAAGATTATAGAACAGACACATCCAAGGGTCATAAACAAATGATATCGCCAAATTGCATAGGCAGAGCTAACAATCGAGCTTCAAGTACTAAAATTAATATAAGAAATAGATTTGTTAAGTATTTTATGGATAATAAAATTTAAAAAATAATTTTCTCCAAAAAAAGTCTTAAATCATATCCAACTATTTAGTTATTAACTATTATTACATTATATGAATAACAAAAATTAAATGTTTTATTGAATGTTAGGTACCTACTTGATTTAATTTATATTTAATATTTTAACTATAACTATAAATTTCATATTTGTAAATTTATAATAAGTGTATGTTTCTGTTTTACAGTTAGGATAATGAGGAAACATTTATATTTTATAAATAATTTAGGTATAACATATTTTATTTACATGTTTATTGATTATTGAGGCCTTCATGAAATTGATTTAAGAGAAGTTTGTACAAATGTAGTTGTACAAATTATAAGTAGATTACAATTCGCCTGTTACTGTTGGGAAAATATTACCTCGAACAAATTTAACAATCAGGGATGAAATTACGAGGGTGTAAAATTCGTCTGTTCTACCAATGAGTGCTTGTACGTACCAACATTTTGCTAAGCAAACTTAACATGTTTAACGGTGTATAATATATCATTATCATAAAATCCTGTATAGATATAGCTCTGTTTCCAAGCAACCTTTATTTATCAACTTAAGTATTTAATAAAAAAATTTGTTGAACATTTTATTTTAAAATATAAAATTTCAAACTTTAAATAAAACAAAATTTTTTGCAGCACACAATTTCAAAGTTAGGCTCATTTCGAGTATGGGAAAATCCTCAAATGGCAGTCTTACTCAAGACTTTTTATTGTATATTATGCGTATTCGAAGTGCACTCAAACACATTCATCGTGATTCTGAAAAGCAACTAGCTCAAGTAAGGGAACTAAACTTATACAAAAGATCAGATTTAATATTTTTTACATACCTATATTTAGCTATTTAAAATATTTCATACCTGGTTAGATATTCGGCGGTCATCAAAACCGCACACTTACCTTTATAACCGCACATTTTACACCCTTCAATACCGCACACTTTTTTTCTATTGTTAAAAAGGGAAATTTGATAGGTCGATAGTTCAAAACCGCACACATTTGATTAACAGTTAAAAATATAGTACATATAGATATGTATACATAGTAAATATAAAGTATAAATACATATGAAAAAAATAATTTAATATAAAAGTTATTGTTAGTAGTTGTTAAAATCAATGTTTTTAAATGTTTTGAATAATCAATTAAAGGTTGTTAATGAAACGATCATATACATTTAAAATTGATTTCTCTTTCTCCCTACTTACTTTGCGTGTACTCTTCACGTTGCTGCTTCTTATGAGTCGAAGTTTGGTTTCAGTAATTTTATGTTCTTGTTTTTACACATCTATCTGAAAAAAATAAAATAAACACAAACAAATTAATAATAACCCAAAATATATTTATTATTTTAAATTCATATTCTTACTGAATAAAATACAGTAGGATGAGGAACGTAAAATTCATCCCTAAGTTTACTGTGATAACTTTCTGCGCCGTTTGTCGTTCTTGTACTTTTATTGGGCTCTTCTGCCCACAATATTGGTGAAAAATGATTGGTCTCAATATAATTATCCAATATGTAATCAGCAAAATTATAAAATTGTTTTTCATCTGGACAAGTGGCTATTATCTCAATAAACGCACCAGGAATCGTGATGGTAAATAAGGCAAACCAAAAAAAAGTTTTAGCCATAATCCAGATTGTGAATTTTTATCATAGTATATTTTTTTTTAATATTGGAATAGAACTGATTTTTCTGTATCATGCTTGACCAAGATGGAAACGACAGGCTTTAATAATAATTAATGGAAATACTTCTTTAGCAGCAATGTGAGCTTCAAGTTCAAAATCTAATAGTAAGAGAGAAAGCTGGAATACACTATTGGCATAAATTAAACATAAATTGTTTAATGTTTCCCACATTTGTTTATAAATTTCTTTTGTTTTCGATGGTAAAAAACAAAAAACAAGTGGTACGTAAAATTATTTACAAATACCGTGGATGGTATATTGTTGGTAAAAATGTTTAGGACAATAAGTGGAAGTTCCATCTGCTAATGTAAATTCAATTTCATTACATAAAAAATTGGAGATTTGTTTTACATGTCACTATAACTATTTTAGCGAACTCATTCACAAACACAAATTTTTCACCATTATTTAGTATGATGTTTGATTCCTTTATCTTATTAAGAGCATTTAATAGTGACACAGGCACAGGGGGTAGAAGTTTTCGTCTTTCACGAATCATAGACTGTCATAGCATCAATGTTATCTGCACTTACTGAAAGATATACATAATTCTTGCCTTAAAATTTTTAATATTTTTTCATATAATTTTAATTGTGACTTACGTTTAACGGCACATCGAATTTCTTTTGCTTCTGGATTAATTACATTTTTTTCGTGGTTATGTTCACTTTTATTTTTTTTCAATAAATACATTAACATTTGCATTTGTCGTCACCATAACACTAAATAACTTATAATTGCACCGCCAAACTAAGTCCCCGAAATTTTTATTTGTTCGAAAAAGTCGATATCTATAGTTTTGGTACATAATTGATTGCGCACCTTTATTATTTGTATACATTTGTATCACGTCATCCATTATGCGAATTTTATCGAATAAATAACCGCAAGAATATTAATTCGATGTTAAATTTTTGTAAGCACTATAAATGTACGTGAAGTCGAAAACAGATGCAAACACACTGTTGTTATCTTATTAGGTACATAATAATACTTGGAAAATAAAACCATAATCGTATCTTATCTGATGAAATAGGAAACATGTTATAAATACGTTATAAATTTATAGCAATCTGCGTATAATCCCGAAAGTTTAATTTTTATGATTATGTCGTTTTTATAAAAATTTATCATATTTTGATAAATGTCTACGTTATTATAGATATATAATATATTATGTAGGTATATGTATTATATATAAATATCTTGTATGCGGTATTGAACGGTTTGATTTGGGTAAAATATGCGGGATTAAGGTAAAAGAGTGTGCGGTTTGAACGACGGCCTAAATATTAATATATTTCAGGAATTTCTACGTTAATTGATGATAGTTAAATTTTATTTATAAAGATAAGAACATAATAATAGTAATTATTTGGGAATTTCGATTTGGTTAATGAGTTCTGTACCTATACAATTTTTTTTTTTAAATGTGTAATTTTAAATTTTGAGCAGAGCAAACAATTTATTAGTTTAACAATGATGTTTTTTTTTTGTTTTCTGTGAAGAACTAAACATTTTGCTTCGATTTTCAAATTTAGCTCTTACTCTGAAAGGAAATTTTAATGGAATAGTATTTCAAGAATATTATTTTTTGGTTTTCCAAGGAGTTTTCATAATATATAGAAAATACCAGAAAAAATGTAGGAAAAACAGCAAAATTTACGAAATGTATTAATTTCAAATTATAAATATTAAGGCCTTTTAAGGGTATCCCCTTCAAATAATTATCCGAATGTCCTAATCATCAACGACCGCAAATTTCGTCTAGTTCTATGTTTATTACATGTTTATAATGAAGAATGTATTTACTTAAACTTAAAATAATGTATATGTTATTTATTTAGCAATACATTCAAGAATTAAGAATATAATAACTGATAGTCGTAATTGTGATATACATTATTAACTCATAATAGGCGTGTCCTTGGAGAAGAAAGAGTATGCACCTGCACCCTAGGTGGCCATTTTAAAGTAGGTTTTAGCTAAACAAAATCATAAATTCTCCTGTTAAAATTGGCACTTGAATTAATCTATAGAAATATTATCTTATAACGGTCATCATGAACAGTTTTGAACAGATTAAATTAATAGGGCTGCTACCTTAGCTGGTAAAAATAACGATTTTTTTGGCAAAAAAAAGAAAATTCTAAAATTCTGTACATCTTTCAAAATAACACGTAGGTACTTCAAAAAAAAAAAGTTTTGAATAATTTTGACAATTAAGACTACTACAATTGTGTTGTATGGCAGTATACACGGTTCACATAAGATACATGCCTGTAAAATTGCATTAGAATGAGTGAAAAGATATTGAATTTTATGGATGGCTGACAAAGAAATTACAACAATTCTATTTTGATTACAAAATCCTTAAAATTAGGTAATTTCTAACGAGGATATTTGAAAGATAAATCCTAAAAATTTAGTATATGTTAATATACTGGTATATACAGCAATTAATACAGATTAGTTTTTTAAATAATATTATGTTTTATAGAAAAGAGTCCAATTTGACTTTCAGTACCAAAAATAAATTAGATTGTACCCTTTACGAAAAAGGTGGACACGCATATGCATTCAATTATATCTAAATAGATTATGTTCATGTGTATATAAATTATGCATAATTGCAGTTTAGCTACCGAAAAATTTTTCCATTTTTTTCTTTTTGAACTATAGGTAAATTAACATTTTAAAATGATGGCGCAAAAAAAAATTGGAGCTGATCAATAGTTTCAAACTTAAAGTCATTTGAAGTTTGTCAATTTACGGTTATGATTAAATGGTGTAATAATACATAATAATATTAATATACTACATAGTGCCATGTCATAAATTTGTAGTAATAAAAAAAAATTGGAA